>JACJUY010012076.1:6692-23443 GCA_014220935.1 Platorchestia sp. MABIK | reverse complement strand
AAGTACTACAATATCCTAAAAAAAATAAGCAAAACCAAAAAGCACAAATTAGTTGACACAAAAAAAGACAAATCAGTTGAAAATTCTCAAAATTAAATGTTTCTCAACAAAGTTGAGAGTGAACAGGAAGAGACCATTATCTCTAGTTAAAAATGCCAGTTCTCGGTTTAGTACACACATGTGCACATGAACATGTTAATTTATACACATATACGTGCACATACATATCTACGCACACGTAAACATACACAAATACATTT
Organism: Platorchestia sp. MABIK; assembly: GCA_014220935.1. Taxonomy (NCBI): domain Eukaryota; kingdom Metazoa; phylum Arthropoda; class Malacostraca; order Amphipoda; family Talitridae; genus Platorchestia; species Platorchestia sp. MABIK. The sequence goes on along the minus strand of JACJUY010012076.1, from coordinate 23,183 downwards.
CTATGCATCGAGGAAATCACAAGACATACGCGTTCTTCAAAATGCTGTGCGATGTTCTGAAATATAGGATAATGAGCAAAGGATATTCGTGGCAACTTTTTCAGTATGTGTTGCTGCTTACAATTTCTAATGAAAGATTGTAACGATGCTTAATTAAATATTGTATCGAAAAGATTACTGGTTCGCAATAAATTTTTCATTCTCTCGGTATTCTCATAACAACATACGGCCATGGATACATGAGATAAATAGAGACACCGTAATAGATTGATATTACATACTTCTGAGTAGAGCCAGGACGTTGCCCAATTGAAAATTATCGCCCTTTTCAGGTAGAAAAGTAGTCGTAAAAGGTCAAAAAGGGCCTAAAAGTGCCATAAATCACGACTTCAAACCGACTCCTACCTATACGTGGCCTATTACGGCTTGAAAAGGGCCCTTCATCCAACTGGCATTTTATAGGTCTAGGCGATGGCTGTTTTCGGGTCGTTTAAAGTCGTTTCTGGCCGTTTTCGATGAGCTCTATTTAGACGCGTAACATGTAAGAAGATATTGTAATCTGAACTGTTGTGCATATCGTATTACTTGAGTAAGAAATAATCTAATAGTATATAACAATTAATTCCACATTTAATATGAACTCACGCAGTCATCGGAAGCCGTTGAAATAAAATAATTTTGTTCTCTCTCATTAGACTAGCAAGAAGAAGTTAGTGATCGACATTGACCAATCCACGATTTTCGACGGGGGAAATGTCACACGGCCCCTAACACCCTATATTTTTACAGTAAAAAGTATCTCAAGAATGTCTGTGCTATTTTTAGAACTGGAACGGCTGTTGGAACCCACTGTCGGTACAGTGGGCCTTCCCAGTCTAACTTTTTCGCCGGAGCATGCATGTTTTTCGCCGCCCAAGCGATTTCATCGCCGAAGAGGCGGTTATTCTACTTATCGATTTATATCGCCGCTCAATGTAAAAAATTTACACAAAATTTTGCATAAAAATGCAAATAATTTCAAACTGCAAGTGCGACCGAGCGGGTTGAATTTATACATTCATTTCACAATATTACACATACTTGCAAATTGCTTTTGTAGACATTTCCAAACTATTTACAAGTTTTGCAACGTGTTAATAGTTTTCTCTTGTCTATAAGAGTACTGCTGTCCTTTTTGACACAAATGAATTAGGAAATACAGTCTGATCATTGTAACGTAAAACATATTGTAATTGAAATTGCTCAAATTGGGACATTGCTCTTCTTTCGCCGGTTCAAAAGTTGAAGTGCTATAACACTTCCAAATTCGAATTTTAACCTTGAGGTATAAGAGTTGAGTGACACTGCACACAGAACACTTACATAAGAAGAACTTCATAACTACGGTGGACCCCAAGCCCCCTCTAGACAAACATAAGCACGCACGCCAACCAATCAGCTGCCAGCAGTCACGACTGACCGCTGACGTCATCACGGACAAAGCTTTCAATTGGCTGCGTATCCAGGCTTTACTGTGGTACTCGTTTGGATTGGAATTTTAGTTTTTATTCAAAAGTTATGAAAAGTTTCTTGGCGGAGTAAGGATAGTGAAAGCCAAAATGGTAAATTGCGGTTATATTGACAACACTTTTTTTCATTATTTCATTCACTATACATACACGTGAATGCGCATTCATTTACAAATCTGCAATTCATATTTCGAGACTCACCCGCAATTAGGTTAAACTCATGTCGTGAATGTGATAAAAAAATCAGAAAGTGCAATGAGGTCAGCAGCACATTTTCTTGAATTTTTCTTCGGAACCGAACACCAAAGTGTTATAGGAACGCCTTCGAAAATCATTCGGCATGGGTTTACAAGTTTGCATCTACCAACACTTTACACAGGTTTTTTGCAACTTACAGACTTTTGTGTAGGTGTACGTTAATTTTTAAAGATCATAAAACATTTCTTGAACTTCGATGCTTGCTATTTGAGCAACGAAACACTTTGTCTCTCCAATTTTTCGTCTCAATTTGCCATGACCGTCATCAGGGGAAAGCGATGTATTTCAGAAAATTTGTATGCGAATAATTGCACATTTCTAACATATGGAGCAATTTTTGACGAATGATTTAGTACATAAATTTCGAACATGACATGGTGGTGGCATAAATTCTCAAGCTATTATTCGTATTGAAACAATTAATAATGAACTATAACGCACAAGGGTAACAACCAAAGATGACCTGTCGTAAGTTTCATCTATGCGCAAACATACCAAGCAGCAAAATTTTTATCTGGTATTTTCCATCTTATATTAATGACGACCGCAAAAATTAATTAGTAGTGTAGAAGCAACATTGTTTTTGAAGAAATATCGCGCCCAAAAAATAACATTCAGGTTTTCCATGATACAAGGAGTTGTCCAGGTGCATACCTCTGAGTTTTGCTCTACACGTGTTACTAAAAATTTTGAACTAGTAAATTAACCCTTCATGACGGTTTTACAAGTAAATTAACCCGTCAGTAACGTCGTCGCGTCGCTTGCAAAGTTATCTGAAGCTTCCGGAATTTGTCAGGAGTCAAAAACATTCAATGGAATCATGAAATGAACACGCAGGTCTGTGGGATCTTTTCCAGATAAGCATCGCCACTAATGAACCACATACGTTCACCCACTTGTAACTATCGAAATAATGCTCTTATTGTCTTCAAAATTACCCTGAAAAGAAATATTAAAACATTAAACGATTAAAGCGAAGAAATGTTTTGATACTGCTTTTGAGAGTAATTTGAAGTCGATAGGTGCATTATTTCGAAAGCTACAAGTGGGTGAACTTATGTGTTGCATTAGTGGCGGGACTTATCTGGAAAAGATCCGAACAGTAGAACATCGATGAGATCATGTGTTGCGTTGGCGGAAGTAAAAATACAATAATTGTCAAATGAATAAATGCGTAACTCACTTGCAAGCCTGTTCAGAAACGCTACGTGGAAGATGCACTCACAGCTCACAGCCTTTGTAGGTGAAATACCTAATGCATTTTGTCAATATAAAAATAGTGTCAACCGAAATCAAGGTGTACCGTAAGCCCACACAATAGAAGCTACTTAAATTCTTTCACATGCCTGCCCTTACTCTAAAAACCTAAGCCAATTATTATATAAGTTAGTTTAAGCCTTCCTAACCAAAAGAAAGGTGTTCCAAAGAGAGGAATGAATTGGGAAATGTACACTGAAGTCTATGTACAATGTGTGCTCTCACACAGGCCTTCTTTATGCGGTGACACGAATGCTGTTGTGGTTTAGAATATAATGTACATATGTGATGACTTTTCAGTAGTCTTTCGAGCTTTCTGCTGCTATCACTCACCCTACTCTGTCCAACTCTGGCTTGTAACTTGAAAATACTTCCTGCTACAATTCACAGACACTTCAATGAATGATGAACGCAGTGGTTATTTCAACACGATCAACCTGTGTTGTTACCCTCCGTGATGCTGAAGAGCATTGTTTGCTGGTCACTGGTGGCACGCCTAATTTCAAAAGTGGCAGGCCTCGACGTCCCAGGAAGGGCAGGCCTCACAGCACCAGGAGCAGGAAATTCAACCAAGCAGCTGATGGAGAAATAAAAGAAGAAACGAAGAACAGTGATATATCACTTAAAAAAAATTGAAACACACAACCCATTAAGTAGGACTTCCAGCAACCTTAATTTTTCCTGTGTTTAAGGTTCCACCACCATGACATGCTTTCACAGAGCAAGTAAAAAGGAATGAGTATTGATTAATATACTCATTTTGGCTAAGTACCATTCAATTTGAATCGCCAGGAATATGAGAGTCATTGGGCTCCTGTTTTCAAAATTAATTTATATCACAGCATTTAAAAAGATGTTCCTAACTGTCATAACTTATCGCAGGTTAAAAGTCTGGTCGCATTTTGTTTAGAAGTAAAAAATGACTGACAAAAGGGTTATGCAACTTAAGCTTGGAAGTGATGGCCAACTGTCTTGAAATCTTTGTTACAGCCTAAAATGCCCCCAAAAACACAAGATTCATGCAAGAACAGCACAGTGACAGCTCATGTGTTTTAGACTCGACCGATAAACAGGATCCACCAATCCTTCATGCCACAAACTACCAATGTACGATATTATTGATGTAACCAAGACCTAAAAAGCAACCCTCAGGCAAGGCAGAGCACTGCAACCCAATGTACATGACAAACTCATTTTAATCAGTGTCTCAAACTTCAGGCATGTTGTAGAAAAATTTTGATTACATCTACAATAATTAAATTACAATCCTGTCCAGCCAGACAACTTGTACCATAGTCTTCTTTAGCATATCTGGCACACAATACATTCTCTCCTTCCTGCTATAACACCACATTCAAGAAGGTATCCCTCTCTTGCTTATACTTTGTACAATCCAAAAACAGTGTTCAATTGTGTTTTTAACCCCCCTCGAAAAATTTCAACTAATAAAAGCAGTTTTTTGCACTTATTACTGCAACATAAGCTCCACCACTTTTCAATGTAGAAACTCGTTTCAGGTTTCCTTGAACACAAAAATAAACAATGTATAACAAATGGAAACAGAATTGTCAATATTGAATTGTAAAAGGGTACATTTTCAAAATGCAAATTTGTGATTCAACACAAATTTCTAGTAAAACTCAAGCTTGGAGTAGAACATTAAATTATGCTCCCTATTTTTGTAAACAGATCATTTCTGCATCAAATGACAGTAGAATCAAGTTTCTACAAAGACGGCAAAGCCTTTGTTGATCTTATTGTCAATAACTCACAATAGGAGAAAAGGGTGATTGGAAAATTCAAAAAATAATCTTGCAATGCTTGTAAATTATCCATACACAATGTATGGCTCAGGGTGTCGTCCCCTCTTGAAAACCCATACCATTATAAAAACCAAGCCTTTGAGATATCAGAAATAAGTTATTTTTACCCCTTTAGATGCAAATTAATCATTTCTAATAATTAAATTAAATCACCATGTTACCTAGCTCCTAACCTTTTTATCTTGTGAACCATTGCACTGATCACCATGAATTGTTCGCAGCTGACACTTGCAAACGAAAAAGATCAAATTATGCAAGAAATGTCCTTTAACATGTCCTTGCCTCTTAGGACTATAACGTGCAATTTTTATGCATGCCTTAAAATAAAATATTTGTTGTTTCTCTTGTGACAATAACAGCGCATATCGGATTTCCTTCAAAGATGCAGTACATTGTTCAGCACATTAGAATACAACAAATTTGGAATATAAATGAATTAAATACTACCCATCATTGCCTACACAACATTTTTTAAAGTGACATTTCTTAATTATGTAAAGTGGTATACAATAAATCAATGTGATTTTCAACTTTAACATGATCCGATTTTAAACATGATCCGATTTTTTGATGACTCATGTCATGATCCGATGACTTCAACATGATTCGATTTTTTGATTGTTTAAAATTTGTTCAAAGCTTATGATGCAAAAATGTTAGATGTTTCCATTATTTTTTCCGACCCAGATCTGGCTCCTAGTTTCTATAACTCACCAGGGGTATTTTTATTAAATGAGAGCTAAGAGTTTGTATTCTTCTATACTTAATCGAACTGGGAATTAAATGCTCACTTGATTTATGAATTGCACGAATATGATCTGACTTGAGTTGAAAGTTACGAAAATAAATAAAGAACGAGAGACTTTTGGTTTGTATATTTTGATTTAAGCGTAATTTTCGGCTGCAAATGTGATATATTTCGTGATGGCAGCATCTGATGTACATAAGTCTCCCCTAACTGTGCCAGTGTCTTGGATAAGTCGATCCCGCTCGCTAATATTCCTGCATCGCATCTTCTGCGTGACCTTAAATAAATCTCCAATAAATCATCTCCTCTTTTCTTCAATATTGTTCACACCAGTACACACAGCCCGTCAAAGATGACGGGATTCGATGTTTTCTTTAAATAAGTCTTTCAGATGTGAATGGCAAACAAATACCGTATTTCTATCTCGGGAAAGAAAACAAGGTAGGTTCATTTCTATGGGAGAAAAAACACCTCTTTTTCTGCTAGCCAATAGAAAGGCTTTATTTCAAGCAAACACAATGACGTCATCAAAACGCTATGTCGTTAGGCCAATAGTGGAGCCAGATTTGGGGGTACCAGTGCTACCAAATGCAATATGAGCGCTGCTATTGGTTCGTTGCCGTGACATCAGCAAAACCACACCGTCAACGAAAAAAAGACTGGTTTGAACCTATCTTGTTTCCTTAACCGTGATATCTATCCTAATAGTACCCGCAATTAAAATATTCTTGTACTTGTGCACTGGTGAAACTCGTATCGCAGATACGGTCATCAAGCATCCTTATCAGCGTAACAGAGACCAACCAACCAAGGAAGAGACAACTGTGCATTGTTATAAAGTGAATTACACGATCCAAAAACATTTGTTGAAACAAAATTGTGAGTAAGGTTCTGAAATTAGTAGATTACTCAGCCAAATGAGCTCATTTTGAAATTCCTAGAGATGGAAAAAAAGGCGCTTCTTACAGATCAATCGCTTTGAAATTATAAATCGAAGCTCCACAAAGTTTTTCGAGTAACTGCATCATAACAAGCTTGCATTGGTAGTCATTAAATATATTCCTAAGGAAAAAGATCCCATTTACTCCAATATGCTCATAAAATGATAACTAAAAACGAAATGAAAATGAAAAATTCATTCAACATTAGCTTCAGCTTAGATCAACGCACAGAGCTTCTTCCTCTAATTTTTTTCACTGGAAACTCACGAAAAATTTGACGAGACATGAGTAACATTAGTATTATTTTATGGGTCCGCTAGACAAGATAAAAAATGAAAATGACCTTGTGGGGGCATTGTGCAAGGTTTTAAAAATAATCAGTGTTTTAAGAAAAAGAAAAATATTATCTGAACGTTGCGAATATTTTTCCGGGCAATGAACAAGCGATGAAATAAGTCCGATGATTCTATATTAGGATCTACAAACTGTCAGCAGATCTACAAACTGTCAGCAGCTCTCTGTCAATAGATTTGGCAACCATGTTGGACAGGTGTTCTAGAACGCTTCCTCAGATCGCAGTGATGCGGGACAAGTGTTCAGCGACGAGTCGTTTGAACCTCGTTTGAACATCGGTGAAATGCGTTGCTGTATAAAAAATAGCACATTTACGACCAATTCCTAAGCACTCCGCAAAGCCATTGCAATCCAACATAAATGTTTTTACATAATATAGGAGTTTATTTGGCATAATATTTATCAAAATTCGTTAGGCGTCTGGTTTAAATGTTTTGCTTCCTTCGCTGCTTCAAATTTTCTCAACTTTTTGCAATTTTCACCCAAATCAGTGCTGTTACTTTCAAACACGCTATGCATTTTCATTTTCACAACAAAAAATGTGCATACAGGAATGCTTTTCATTCTGTGAAGGAAAACTACAATCACTGAATGTGAGAGTTGTTTCCTACTATTACATAACCATCAATATGAAATTTTAGTCTATCTCAATATTTCTTACTTTAGGGCATAAATGCTTTGATGCTAGGACGAAAGACATCAAACACTTTCAAGAAATAGTTGGTCCCATGGAAGATTTTATGAAGTTTACTGGCAAACTTATTCGTTAAATTTCCTCTGTCATTATCATAACAGCGTTCTTGATGTTTTCTTATACAACAAAAACAAGTTAAAAGTTTGGAATCCCAAGATTAGAATCACACGATTAAAAAGAATGATTTTATGGCTGGTAACCTTAGAATATATAGGAATAATTTAATCACTAACTTTAAATATTTCCTTGAGTCCAAATGCCATGGTTTTTCTTTAAACTGCTAAGCTAATGCTGCAAAAGCTTTGTCATAATTACGATAAACACTAAAAAATTCTTTGATAAGGACTGCAGGAATAATTGCATCTCCAGAACTTGAGATCTACTTATCACGTGCCATTTCAGCCTTTCATCGGAGAGTTAGTGCTGAGACGTGATGCCCTGCTTTTTGGATGTGTATAACACATAACATTCATATTTTGAACATAAATAATTTCTCTATGAAGAACAATCTGGTTTCCGTTGTAAGAGATTAACAAAATAGGCAATGGAAATCTTTTACAGATCCTTCATTAAAAATTTGAGGAAAAGAGCTGTGTTTTTCGTGTGTCTTAATTATGGATGTGAATAAGGTATTGATCACACAGGCAAATTTAAGCTCCGCCGCCCGTCAACCATTTGATGATTCCCGTAACGGTAGGTCTGGTTGTGTTTTAGCGCATGCCTTAACTGTACGCGAACTGACAGAAAAGAAAGGAAACAGAAAAAATTTATTCCACTGAAATTTATAAGCAAAATATATAACATTAGTTTTGAAATATTTCAAAGGTGTTTCAAACCGAGGAAAAAGGAAATCAGCAAGAAGTTGAAAGAACCGAGAATCCAAGCACAAAGTATTTTCCCACGCAAGATCCCCTGCGAGTAGAAACAGCGAGTTGGGAAAGAAGTTTACGAAACAAGATAAAAATTGAAGAAATAATAACTGCTCAAAAACGCCAAGCAATGAATTAAAAAAAAAAGATCCAAAACAAAATGAAATGATAACTATTCTGTTTCAGCAACAAAAGTGTCGGTTTAACCCTTAGCTCTGGACATCCGATTTTCCTCTGGGAGCGATTCCACAGTTGTATCTCCCAGAAGAGAATTGTTCCTTTACTATCAATTATTGTCAAACTGTAATACAAAAATGTGATGTATTTTGAACAAAATAATTTTTCTTTGAAGAGCAATTTGGTTTCCGTTCGAAGAAATTAACAAAACACGCTATATTAAATCATTTACAATACCTTTACTAAAATTTTGATGAAAAATTTTTTTTTCGTGTTCCATGATTTTCAGAAAACATTCGATTGTGTGGACAACAGTGTATTTTTCTTGAAACTCCAATGTTTGACTCAGACTATACTTCGCAAATAGGAAGCCGTGCATTGCCATTGAGGATTTGCTGTCGGAACTACTGAAAATTAGCCATATATTCACACAGGGCTTCTCTGCTCTAGGACATCTCCTTTTTAACTTTTACCAACGATAAAGATATTTCAATGTCAGTTTTCAGTTTCGTGCATTTTACCTACAAAAGGGTGCTTTCTAAGGCTCTTCTCAAAGAAAACCTCATTTTAATTGCAGAAAGAATGGAATGTAAACTGCAAAATCTTTCAATGTGGTTTAAAATATGTGTCGATATTGGTAAAACAAATTACATTTTAGTATATAGCGAGCTTTATGTGACTCTTTCATGCATCAAGATGTGTGATGGGCAGATTAAAGGAATCAACTCTGGAAAGTTCTTTGGCTTTATTATACATGCCATGCCGCATATATCAGTCCTGAGCTATTAAAATCCTCAATCTTAATTTATTACAACTGATATTACCAGGAGGAGCTTCAAGACAACTTTATTGAACGCTCATTTATCCGTATTTACAAGACGGAATGGAAGCATTGATAAGTAATTGTAAAAAAATGCTCTTTACTCTCCAAAACTAGCCTTTAGAGCAGTGGTTCTTAACCTTTTTTCTCCAAATTCCAACTTTTTAGTGAGCCAACTCTCCATTCCCCACCACAACATCGGTGGGGAATGGAGCATTCCCCACCACGGTCTCTTCCTTTCACTTTTCTGTGACATTCTTAACCCAGCAGTGTTGTTACTTTTACCCAAACATGACATACAATACCTCATAATGTTTTTTTTTTATTAAAACAGTCTGTAAATGGTTGTGATTGTCAAAGTAAGTCAACATTTGGATGTAATGTTTAGATTTTGAAATACTATCGACTTTTTGTGGGTGGAAACATATGTACGAGATTCTCCACCCGGCAACTCCGCCATTCCCCACCAATGGGGAATTCCCCGCATGTTAAGAACTGCTGCTTCAGAGCAATGAGAAAATTATAACACAAACCCACTCTAGGGATTCATTGCAAACTTTGAAAATATTTTAGCTATTGTATCTTTAGAAACAATTCCAGGGAAATTTATCGTTTAAATTATTATTTGCAATTTTTTTAATCGATGGGGAATACACCGATTCTGTTGTATAGATAAAGGATTAACATAATAGATACCATTTAACGACTTTATTTAATAGTAGACGCGTTTTCTAAACATGTAGCATCTTTCATAAAAGCTACTTCTCAATTTTCCATCTTTACTTTCTCCAAAAATTAATTTTTCTTTTACAGCCGCTCGAGAGGACGGCACCACTCTCGGGTCTACTTGGGTCCGCAGTTCGTCACACGAGCGGACAGATCGGGCTTCTGTCTGTCCCACCACCAGCACTGAACCGATGTTCTGAACAACTGATGTGCCCTGATAGATGTGTTAGAGAAAACAATTATTAACTTTCCATTCCATGCAAATATGAACGAGTTTAATCTTTACCCGGACTTATTCTGGTTAATCATTAACTTTTCATTCCATGCAAATTAAAGAAAATCTTAAAGATCAATTTCCATCCTGTCTTTTTCTAGGTTTTTCCTAGAAAGATTCTTCGTTATGAGTAGACATATTATGAATATGAAAGGCAATAGTTTTCCATTCCAATTATTTTAGCCAGTTGGTTCTTTTTAAATTTTATTTATAAGGTGCACCCTCTTGGACCAAACACGAGTACCATTCAAGTTCATATACGCTGAAATGGTTTCAGTGATGCGATCAAAATTAATGATTACCTTGGACTGAGAGCTTTTTACAAATGAGACCCATGAGCTATTTACTGTATCAACAGGTTGTAGATCTGGAATAATATTCAAGAACACCAGTTCTTGTCCATTAGCATTTCAAGTTTATGGGAGCTGTTACATCATGAAGAGCCTCATCTATCAGATCTTCCTATTTCGTAGTCACCAGAAAACTGGGGTGGAGACCTAGGATGCGAGTCCACGGCGTCTGTGAGAACATCCCCTGAGGCCCCGCAACGACGACTCGAAGACGCATGAAAATTGCACGTGCCACCTGAAAGGACCTCACTGCAGCCCGCAGCTACATATATCAATATATCACCTTTTCTGCAGCAAGAAGGCACCCGCCGCAGAGAGCCCTCGTTTGCCAACATGGCTGAAGCGATCCCCCAAAAATATGCCGCCCAGAAGAGTTTCCAGGTAAGCTGGCAGTGAACTTTATTTAGGCACGAAATAGGGAGCAGTATTTCTGTCTATGTTCCTAAAATAAAATTCAAGTTCTCAACCACGCTCCTCTCTGAAATAGACAAGTACTTATCGGCGATCGCATAGCCCTTTTTAAGAACTCCCGAGCGACCTTACCGAGGAAAAGGTGCAAAAATCGTAGACACTCAGTTAAAATACAGCGAAAACGTTAAAAGAAAGATTTAATGCGGCTTAGATATACCGCAAAGAGTTCTGCACCGCGTATAGACTTTATTGAAATAAATTAATAGCACTGGTGAGAACTTCGTACTGATAGCGGTAAATTGTTTTCGGTAAATTTTTTTATACTGGGAAGTGCAAGGTGTCCATAAAGTCTCTTTACCAACTTAAAATTTTCTTGCAAATGCAATTACTGGGATATTTTATTCAGATTTGTTCTTTTGTTTTCACCATTTATGAAATTGTTTTCATTCCGATAATAATACCGATTAGAAATATACAATCGTCCAGAAACGACCCAAATGTTTATAGAATATTTAGAACAAAAACCAAGAGAATTTATAGTCTGTTGAAAATAAAAAAGAAAATGTATTTACCAACAGATAATTTAGGGAATTTAAAGAAGCCACTATGTTTTGTGTATGTCATGAGTAATTTGCGGTAGAAAACTTTCAAGTTAAAAATCGTAGTCATCTAACAGGTAACTACATAGGAGCAGCTCATTCAAAATGTAATTTCAAGATTCGGAATTCAAGTTTAAACCAGTGTAAATAAATGCACAATTTATCAAATTATGATGATCATTTGTTCATGAAAAAATTAGGGAAATATGCTGGAAACTTAAATTCCCCAAACAAATGAAGAATATATTAGTTTCACACAAACAACAAAGGTTGATACTTATCTTGGTAAAAAATTGGGGAAAATAAAAAACAACACCAGAGACTCATGGTCCTAGACAGCTACAGGTCTTTCCCTTCGTCTCTAGATAAACTTGCGAAAAATTTATCCAAGCACAAAGAATTATCCAAGTTTTTTACCAATGATGAACAATTTGATTTAGTGAAGAAAAAAGTATATTTCGGTGTGAATATATAGATAGTTTTGAAAAAATGCAACTTGTGAGTTTACCACCTAAATGTGAAATTTACAGTAAGTTAAAAAACAAACATATTATAGAAGACGAGCACCAACATGCACTCAAAGTTTGGAAATCATTTTATTGTGAACATTTGAAGGCTATCATAATATCTATCTTAAAGGTGAAACGTTTCATTGATGGAAGAGTTTGAAGAATTTCGAGCAACATTTATGAAAACATATTCTCTGCATCCAGTGCATGCATTCCTTTACAGTGCCAGGACTCTCCTTCGATTCGTTGCTTAAAACACACACATATTGAATTGGATTTGTTGACAGATCCTGACATGATTCTGTTTATTGAAAAAGTAATTTGAGGTGGGATTTCTACAATGTTAACGCGATATGCGAAAGCAAACAATTCATCCATTCCAGAAACATTTGATAAACGAAAACCTAATCGTTATATCACATATACGGACGCAAACAACTTATACGGTTGGGCCATGGGCCAAGCATTACCAACGAGAATCTTTAAATTGAAAGATCTAGAGTTCAAACTTAGAAAAGAGAAAGGCTATATTTTAGAAGTTAATTTAACGTATGCGGTAGAATTACATGATATTCATGATGATTTCCCATTAGCGCCAGAAAATGTAGAAATTGATACCATATACAAATTAGTTCCCTACCTAGGTGTTAGATATATAGTTTTATTCGATTTGATAGGCTGTTCTGTTTGACGCCAATAGTTAGATAATTATTGAGGCTGGACCTTCTTGGGAGCCAGTATTAGATTATTTAGGGGGGCGAGTCCGGTTCAGCCCGATTTGATAATTATTTCGACTGGTCCTTCTAGGGAGACAGTTGATGGATGATTTAGGTGCGCGAATCCTGTTCGGCCCTATTGATAATTATTTCGACTGGTCCTTCTTGGGAGACAGTTGATAGATGATTTTAGGTACGCGAATCCTGTTCGGCCCTTTTGATAATTCGTAAGCTGGTCCTTCGTGGGAGCCAGTATTCTTCTCGGGGAAGATAATACTCGGTTTATTTCCAGAGTTCATTGGCAAGAAAATAGCATTAGTTGCAGCAGATTTCGATAGCAGATCAGGCGGTTCTGAAATTTTTCAGGGAGCTTTTTCAGTCGCTCTCCGTTAGGCAGTTCGAAATTCCAGAAAGCGGACAAGTTGAATTTATTCGCTCTCAGTTAGGCTGTTCGAAATTCCAGGGAGAGTACCAGTTGAATTTAGTCGCTCTGTCGATTTTCGGACAAGCCGGATGGAAGGAGGTTTAGCGAGTATCTATGATCCTAGAATTATATTTTGACGAACATTATTTCTAAAGATACGAGAATATCCATACTGGCGCGGGGCCTAACACTAGGTAAACGGGAAAATATATCGTACATTACAAATCTCTAGAACAATATGTGAATTAAGGAATGATTGAATATTACAATATTAGAACAGAGAATATTAGAGGCTGACGGAAGTCCATGGACGAAATCACACGTTGATATCAATACAAAAATGCGTCAGGAAGCTGAGTTTGAAAAAGACTGTTACAAAATGATGAACAATTCAGTATTTGGCAAAACAATAGAAAACGTAAGAAATAGATTGGAAGTTCATCGGGTAAAATCTGAAAAAGAATTAATAAATTGTCAAAAAAACAAACATAAACAATTTTAAATATTCCTTGATAATATGATAGCTTGTCAAATGCAAAAACAAAGACTAAAATTTAATAAACCAATCTATGCAGGGTTATCTGTATTAGATATTAGTAAAACACTAGTGAATGATTTCCATTATAATCATGTTAAGAAGATATATGGCAATATGACAAAGTTGTTATTTACAGATACAGATTCCTTATGTAATGATTTAAAAACAAAATATTTGAATAAAGAGATTGAATGAATAAAAACATGCATGATACATCAAACTATTCTAAAGAAAGCTCCTATATTCAACAAAAAATACGAAAGTAAGTGAGGAAAATGAAGGGCGAAACCTGTGGAATACCAATTGATGAACTCGTCGGTCGTTGAGCAAAACTATGGTCTTACAAAACGAAAAATTTTGTGAGTAAGAAATCAAAAGGTGTAAGTTAGAACATAACTGAGAACAATATAAAACGAAAGAAGATAAACGAGCATTGTATAGTGGAACAACATACAAAACAATGTTAACATTCAAAATGTTAACCACGAATTGTATACGAAATAAATAAATAAGATTGTATTCAAAGGTAGTGATGACGAAAGACACACATTACCAGATGGTATCAACACACTAGCATTTAAATCACGATGAAATATGTTCGTAAAATTTGGTATAAAAAATGATTGTCTACAATAAAAATGACTTCAAAAGCGAAAATTTAGTATCTGTTGAAAATGAACAGTTTTTGATTGATTTAAAATCCTTACTTAATGACGAAAAAACTGGGAAAGGTTTTATAAATACAATGCTTCGAAAACCTCCATTACCTGACATGCATTTGATATTACCATCTAATATTCAATCTGAACCAGTCCCGAACGGTTCATTCAACAATAACAATACCTACTCATTTTGCTGTCAAGAACTAAGGTGCAGAAGCTAGTTCAAGAAGATTCTCAAGGAGTTAATTCATTCGATCAGGCTTGTAAGATTCATGATATATTTTACTAACAGCATCCAGAAGTGGAAGACAGAAATTATGCTGATGATATTCTAGCAAAAAGAGCAGCTGAACTTGCAACTGATCCAAATGAACTATAACGCCATTACGGCTGGTAAAAGATGGGCAGATGAAGGAATTTCAAAAATATCAAAACACACTCACTGAGGTGGGCGATAAAATCTTGAATGACTTAATTATAATCCTAAGACCTGTTATACTGGAATGAATCAACTTGTTAAAAAGTCTGGCTTATCTTCAACGCATGTACGGAATTGGTTAGAAACTTAAAAACTCATACTCTACATGAACCATTAAAAAAACATAGTTTTAAAACAAGAAGGGTGAAGGTATCAAGAATTGATGATCAAAGGCGAACTGATTCGGTTGACACGCACAACTACAAAGATCAAAGAAAAACTACATTTTACCAATAATTGACATTTTCTGTAAATAAGCTTGGGCGATTTCAACAAGTAAAAATACAGGAAAAAAATCATAACATCTTTTCAAAAACTGTTTAAAACACAATTTTTTCTAAAGTTCAGACTGATAAATGCTTAAAATTTATAAATGAATCCACTCAAGAACTATTTCAAAAAAATAACATTCAGTGGTTTAGTTCTGAAAATGACACCAAAGCACAAGTTAAGAACGCTTCAACAGGACGTTAAAAACTAAAATGTAGAAATATTTTACACACATGAAAACTAAAAATAGGTGAATATTTTACAACATCTAATGCAAAATTACAATAATAGCTATCATAGATCAATAAAAATTACACCTTACCAAGCATCACTTGACTAGAACAGTTAAAAAGTTTATGATAACATATTTCCTCTAACCGAACAAACTGTCACGTCACCGAAACTCAAAATTGGAGATAGGGTAAGGATAAGTAAAAAAAACGTCAAAAATTTCGTAAGGGTTATTTGCCAATTTAAACTAATGAGTTATTCATTAAATCCGAAATATTGTCTACTGGACCAATTACTTATAGATTAAAAGACATGGATGGTGTAGAAATAAAAGGAGGTTTTTACGAAGACGAACTTTCAAAATATAGTAGTGATGTTAATGCAATTGAGAAAATTCTTATGAAGTGGAAAGGAAAGTTTCTGGTCAAGTGGAAAGGGTATGACGAGCCTTCATGGACCACAGCAACTGGACTTGAGGTCAGTTCAGAGTAAACTTATATTAAGTTGAAGCATTTTTGAGTTTTCCAAATTAAAAAATGACATTGATGATAACAAAACTAAATCAGGTTTATGAAACTTAACAAAGAGTTTGGAAAAACAATTTACAAATGATAAAGTAATCGAACAAGAAGATTTATCCCATAATGATGGAATGGTTTACAAACCAATGATAAAACCTTTATCTGAAATTGTTGATGAAACTAAACAAACAAGGTTGGCAATAAAAGATATACCTCATGAAAAACTTGAATCTATCATAGGAAAACCAGTTGAGGAACTAGCTTAAGCCTCTTCTGAATCTATCTGTATAGTTGGACCTACAGCATTGAATTTCTTGCGTTTTGCATATAAAC
>JACJUY010012075.1:0-23456 GCA_014220935.1 Platorchestia sp. MABIK | reverse complement strand
ATAAAGAGGGATTCAAGAATGCGTAAATTAAAACACGAACCTGCAGAACCTAATATTGAAAAATTTTAGATAGTAGGTGTCTATAGATAGTAGGTGTAGTAGATAGTAGGTATCTATAAATATTAGAATCGAAGACAACCAAAAATAGCGACTCCAGCCTCGACTCCACCACATCCGAATGAACGACTCCGACTCGGAGTCGGAAATGCGACTCCGACTCCGACTCCACGCACATTCAGGAAAGCGACTCCGACTCCGACTCCGACTCCACCCTAAAACATGCGACTCCGGCGACTCCGACTCCCGACTCCGACTCCGACTCCGCAACCCTGGTTCTTAGAATCATAGGCAATCCCTGGTCTCCTCCAAACATGATGAGAATCATTGCGGCGGAAGAGCTCAATTTTACTTTCGTCGGACCACACAACCCGTTCCCAAAACTCATAACCTTTGTCAAGAAGGTCTTTGGCAAACTTCGAACGATTCTTCACATGTTTATATGTCAGAAGAGACCTACGAAGAGTGAAGGCCCGTAGACCACTACAGTGTAATTCTCAACAGACAGCTTTTTGACTGACGCCCACTCCATGAAACTCAAGTCCTTGTTGCAGATCTTTACGGGTTGTCATGGGTACATTAGTCACTTTACGAAGCATATACCTTCGATAGCGATCGTTGATCTTACGAGGAGCTCCGGCTCTTGGCAAAGTAGATATTGCACCCGTCGCTTGACACTTCCGAACAATAACTCCAATAGTTGAGTATGGAAGTTTAACACGTTTAGCAATTTGCCTGTATGTTAATCCTTCATTAATAGTAGGTCAACTATTTACTTCCGATTTGCTTTTTGAACTTCTTTGACTTTCAGAATTTTTGTCACTGAGGTCCGATTCCATGGAAATCTTGAAGGTAAATGATTGTGCTGATCACACTTGTTAGACTCCGAATGTTGCTTCTAATTAATTATGTCCAGAGTAGCCGAGCACGCTGGGCGCAGCTGTAGAACCGGCCGTCCTCTTGGTTCCCCTCCACTGTTCTCTGTTCGAACCTACGCTGAAAACTGCAACATCCCTGTTTCCGTGAATCATTTTAAAATTCTAAATGGCACTAGGTGTGCGTTTCCTTTTCTCGTCGCGGACACGTAATCATTAGCTCGCGTTTTTATTCACTTTCATTTTTTAGTTCGTTAGTTTGATGTTTACGACCATTTTCTATTTATATTGTGGTATCATTTTCTATGCTGGAGTTTTAATTTACTCATATTTTTTTTGGTTTGTCGCAGAATTTTTGCTGAAAAATTGAACAAAACGTCAATTTTACTCATTTAAACTTTATTAGTTGTATTAATAAAATGACTATACGTACAATGACTTTCGTCTTGCTTTTTATTGAAAAAACAATAATTATGAATTGGGGAGAAAAAGGAAAATAAATTTCCCACAATTGATAGCGTCATAGAAAGACGTGAATTCAACACATTTATGCATAAATATTAAACCTTTATTTACTGTTTACTTATATTTTTCGAATACGAGGACAACGGGTAATTTTAAGGACAAATTACACACCTTAAAAATTAGTACTAAATCAAGGGCTCTCGATATAACGTTGCTCTTGAGTCCCCAAGAAGTAATTAAAAACCGTACCCGTATTACATTGAAAGTGAAAAATAAAGGAAATTTGAAAAAAATTATTGGACATGAAAATTTATCTCATGCAACTTTTATTCGATTTAAATTTTTAAATAAGTCCTTCAGATGTCCAATAGGAAATAATCTATGATTTAAATACGTGGAAAATCAATTGAATCTTTTTATGAGATATACGTATAAAAATTGCAGGAACAAGAAGAGGGTTAAATTAGTTCCCGATTTTATGGAAATTTCTGTCAGTGTAAAAAATTTTTTCCAAATTTTAGATGAAGTTACACGAAAATAGACAAAAAGCCGTAGATACAGACATTGGGGATGGAAAGTCTGTAATAATAAGTGTCAACTTCAAGTGGGCGAGAATCATTTTGAAATAGTTCTACATAACATCATTTTGAAGCGGATGATTCGCATCCATTTCGGTAATAAACTCTACAAATAACACGGAATAGAAGCAAGTCCAAATTCGCCTGAACTCACTCGTACTGGCAATATCGGCGACTTTCACAATATTTACAGAAAATGCATCTATTTTTTTCGGGTACAGCAACAGTTCGTGCTTGTCTGCTGTGTTCTACACCACTTTTAAGAAAGCGATGGCAAAAACTTGAAAACTAGAGCTACATCCATAAGTATTCATCCTCNAGAAAAAGGAAAATAAATTTCCCACAATTGATAGCGTCATAGAAAGACGTGAATTCAACACATTTATACATAAATATTAAACCTTTATTTACTGTTTACTTATATTTTTCGAATACGAGGACAACGGGTAATTTTAAGGACAAATTACACACCTTAAAAATTAGTACTAAATCAAGGGCTCTCGATATAACGTTGCTCGTGAGTCCCCAAGAAGTAATTAAAAACCGTACCCGTATTACATTGAAAGTGAAAAATAAAGGAAATTTGAAAAAAATTATTGGACATGAAAATTTATTACTCATGCAACTTTTATTCGATTTAAATTTTTAAATAAGTCCTTCAGATGTCCAATAGGAAATAATCTATGATTTAAATACGTGGAAAATCAATTGAATCTTTTTATGAGATGTACGTATAAAAATTGCAGGAACAAGAAGAGGGTTAAATTAGTTCCCGATTTTATGGAAATTTCTGTCAGTGTAAAAAATTTTTCCCAAATTTTAGATGAAGTTACAGGAAAATAGACAAAAAGCCGTAGATACAGACATTGGGGATGGAAAGTCTGTAATAATAAGTGTCAACTTCAAGTGGGCGAGAATCATTTTGAAATAGTTCTACATAACATCATTTTGAAGCGGATGATTAGCATCCATTTCGGTAATAAACTCTACAAATAGCACGGAATAGAAGCAAGTCCAAATTCGCCTGAACTCACTCGTACTGGCAATATCGGCGACTTTCACAATATTTACAGAAAATGCATCTATTTTTTTCGGGCACAGCAACAGTTCGTGCTTGTCTGCTGTGTTCTACACCACTTTTAAGAAAGCGATGGCAAAAACTTGAAAACTAGAGCTACATCCATAAGTATTCATCCTCAGCGTGCTTGGAGGAATGTGAAAAATTCCGTTAAATACGAGATAGTGGAACATAACATAGTTGAAAAATGTTAGGTGATTGCATTATTGCTTCAAACTATTTAGAGACGCGTAGCTTAATTTCGTTAGTGTATTTGTGCATTCATTATTTGGTTAAGAGGGGTTCCTTTCTTCTGGCAAGGCTCAATTTCTTTGCGCATGTTTTATTTTGAAATAGAGGTTCTCAATCTAGGATCGGAGATGTTTCAACATGAACTCCTGGATATTGTTCATTTTATTTATTTGGTGAACGGACTCATACATTTATGGTACATAAATGAAATGCAATTGTAAACTGATTGCTGTCGTGCGCTCTTGCTCTCATCAAATCATTATTCAGAGGCAATGCAGCGTTTAAAATCTATGCGAGTAATCTTGCAACCTGTAAATTCCGGTTGTAACTAGCGAAGAGTGTAAGTAGACCGCTAGAATCGCCAGCACGTGTTTCAAAACTATGTTTTACTACGTCCGTAAAACAAGTAAATGCCGTAAGACTCGCTAGTTTTCACCGACTTGGAGCATACATATGTATATCTTTGGAAATACTTCTAAGGTAGAAGAACCCTCCTATTGTGTTTTTAAGTCTCTGTCGACCAATTTTCAAGAACCTGTATGGTAACTTCATTGTTATAGAGAATAACATACGGGAACATTTTATCCTTCTGCATTACCGAGCTTAAGGAAACCATACCATGATTTCAAAAAAAAATTTGTTTATTGCAGATACGTTTCTGAAACTTTGTACACGTATTGAAAACGTAGTTCTAAGTCTTTTTTTTACTGATGACATTTTTTATTTAACCCATAGAAAACGAGGGATTTTAAAAAAAACATTTTATTTTTATTTTTTCAAAATATATGTTCTACATAAATTTTAAAGCTAGAGTAATGAAGTTTCTTGCATTCAATTTTAATTTTATCATTCTAAAAACGATTCGTCGTAGAATTTTAGATTTCACTTTGTTTTGAGTTATTCATTCCTTTTTGTTTCTTGGCGATTTTCTCCAAGTTTTCTTCAAAAATCGTTTTATATAACTCAAAAACAAAAGCAAAAGTCTAAATTCTAAGTTTAATCATCTTCAGAAAATTTAATGTACAAGCGAATGCAAAAAAACCCATTGCTCTAACCTCAAAATTGAGGGAAAGTCAGAAAACGAAAAATGTTTTTTGATATCTGCGAAAATCAGTGTTTTGACAGGCGGTGTAGGTCCGCAGCCCAACATTTTATCATCTCCCCCATGAAACGGCCGCAGCTAAACTGTGATTTCTGAGCACTGTCGGAGTCAGATACAGCTCTCTGCTACTGCTAGATGTAACTAAGCACGATTGGCTAACAGAGGCTAACTTAATGATGTTAGCTTGAGATAGGGTTGCTGGCGCGAGCTCGTCCCTCCCTTTTTGGGGTGAGGGGAGGGGGTTTTCCTGTGGTTTTACACACTTTTCTATGTAACCAATAATGCCAGACATGTTTCTGAGTACTTTAATGAAATGAAACGCAATTCTTGAATTTTTTTCAATTTTCGATGGTATTTTCCCTTACACTAAACGATCGACCGTTTGCCCTAAATCTGGTCATTGTTACTTTGAGGTCAGTATTTCAAACTATGTGACGCTGAAATATTTATACTTGAATTAGTCGATTTTAAACCCACTAATATGAGAGGGTTTACTTCTGTACCATTGTGGTTTCCCGCATCTCTGCATAGCATTTTTTACTTGCCCCACTACGAAGACCTCACACTTTCAAGTCCATTTGTAATCTATGTGTAGAAATTTTGTAGTCAGTTATTTTCTTGAATTATACTAATCTATCTCTGAAAATAAATCAAAAGCAAGGACAGTACCTATCAAATTAACCATTATATTTTAATCGAACAAGATATTTGAAAAACAGAACATTTTTTTATCATCTTTAATCATATAAGATCATCTTCAGCATCTGAAAAATTGTTTAATAACATAAGTCCATTTGAAAGTTAACAAGTATTTGTAATGGATAGGAGGATTGCGTGTCGATTAAAACTGGCTTGTCTTTCATGATAAAAAGCGATTCTAGAATACGGAGATCTATTTGACTAGATGCGGTAACAACAATCTCAAAATCGTCTAAGCGAGGTCGCACAGGGAGGTCGCACTTCTCTGAGTGAGAGCGGACAGCAGAGTGAGGACTGAGGAGTCTTTAGAGCAGCGTTGCCAAATAATTTTGGCGGAAAGTACCAGATTTGAAATAAAAAGATGCTAAAACGAGCTAAAATAATTTGACTTGGTGCTAAAAAAAGAGCTAAACATGATTATTAATATATTACAGCTATTATTCACCATTTTAAGTGGAAGTTGATGGCCATTGATTACTTTATTAAGCTTACAGTGAGCACCCTGTCTAGAAAAAGAGTAGACAAAGCATTTATATGTTTCTGTGATTACTAATTGCAGTGAATGACACACATCTCACAAGAATTAATGAGGGAACTTCCTCTTTCAACTTTTTAAACACACCTTTGTTCACACACACACACACCATTTCCATAACATTGGCATTGCTATTACCAATAGCAATTAGGTTAGTTATTTTCAGTTTGCAAGCTCTCTTTTCAATGCGTCAACAATGCTATATGCATCACAATTAGTCTTTCAATCGGAATTAAATAGGTGTGACCCAGTTTTTCAGGCTTTCACTAAAATAAATGATCAAAATGTTCAAAATTCTATGCACAGATATATCATGTCTGTAACCAATTTATCTTTGAAGTGGGGGCCAAGAACATTTTCACCATAGCAATTCATTTACTTCCATGCATTCTTATCCTTAATACGACTTTGCTACCTTTCACAACATGCTTGCACAGATCTACCAAATGGTCACAAGTGTTGATTGACGTGTGAAAAACTAAATAGAGTGTAAGCTTATTTTCAACATATGCAGCACCATTAGATTTTGGTTTAATGAATTGAGTTATTGGAGACTTTTAAAAGGCACAGATGTTACATGTTTCATTGTTTCAGCGTGTCTTGTTAGTAAACAATATTTTGTCCCTATTTCACATCTGCAAAATAAGCAGTTAGCCTTTGAACCATCTCCTGGTACCTCACGTAATCACTTCAAATTGTTTAATTTGCAACTATTCTTTTCTGAACTTATGAGTGTGATTTTTTTTCACGCTTGCACTTATTTTGATGGGTTGTTTTGTATTATTTTAAGAAGAAAGATGTATTCAAACAGATGTAATTTAATTAGAGTGAAATTGAACGCGGGTTTGAATTATTATTATGTGCACAAAACAGCAGACTAATTTATTCCTCAGCACCACCATCCAGAACCACAATTCTTCAGTACGACATTGTCGACTTCTGTTGACTACGGCTATGATAATGACCATGGTATGATAATGGCACTGGTGACAAAACTGCAGAAAGCCGACAACGGACAAACCATCGTTGAACCGATAAATCGTTAAAACATTGTCTTGACGCTTAACAACTGTCACAGCAGGCCGGCAATGCAAGTGTTTAAACGAAAATTCAACGAAACCTTTCGAAGTTAATTCAAACATGTAAATTGGTACATTATACATATTAGCATTTTCAAATTATACTATATGAAAAAAAGATACTAAAAATGTGCTGCATTACTTTTCTTGGAATCAGATTTGGTGCCAGATACCAGATGGTGAAAACTAGGAGCTAAGTGTGGTAAAAAAATGCCAGATCTGGTTCCAAAAGAGCTAAATTGGCAACACTGCTTTAGAGTTTAGAGTCAAGTTCGTTCGATAGCTCTGTCTGGCATGTTCGGCTACACCAGGGTTGCCAACTGGCATATTTCACTGCCAAATTTGGTCATTTTTGGCAGTTAAAAGCATTTTGGCAATGAAAAATTACAATTTGGCATTTGGCATTGAAAACAATGGAATTTGGCAGTGGAAGCTATTTTTGGCTTTAAACCGGCAATGAAAGAAGTCACTTTGCTATTTTTACCTATTGAACAAACAGATTGGTGCCTTTTTGGACGTTGTGGACGTGAAGAGCTGCAACGTAATACGTATTATCGAAGATCGAACAAGTCTTGTTCAATCTTCGATCAAACGTGTTTTTTACTCAGCGGTTGGCCGGTTGCAGCGCAGCCGCCTTCAGCGGCCTTTGCTGGGCTGCACAGAGTCCAATGCCGCAGGATTTCAACCCCGCCCACCCCTCTCCCTCCACCTCCGAGCAGCTACAGCACCACCTCCGAGCAGCTACAGCATTGTTAGGTTAGGGTAATTTAGGTTGACCCAGTGCGAAGAAAGCTGAGTTAGAACTCGCATTGGTTATCAGCTGTCACAGTTCAGTTTCTGCTACAGATCATTTGTGCGAAGTAATTAAGATTTAAGTCCGCCTGAAGTAAATTAGAGAACATACGGCTTCACCGAACAAAGTGTTCGATGTTCGTTAAAGGTGATATCATCAGCGCTTGAAAAGGAACTATGGGATAAAATTCCCGAAACTAAAAAAATACTGTCGACTGATGTATCAAGTGACAAGAACTTGTGTGTTGCGTTTGATACTATGATAACAGTCCTCAAAATATCGTAATTTCACTGTTGGGGCTTGTGCCTGTGCTAGGAACAACAAGTGAAGCTTTGTTTCACACAACTACGTCACTACTTGAGAAGAATAACATGGTTTTGAAAAACTGTATTGGCTATTGCAGTGACGGTGCTAGCAACGTGACAGGAGAACACAATTGGCTCTGGTCTCTCATTAAAAACGAATCTGCTAATTTCATAAAAATGGGATGAACGTGTCACAGTTTAGCACTCTGTATTCAGAACTAACATCCAAAAGACGTCTTTAGCACTTTGCATTCAGTGAAAGATCTTTTTTTTATATTATTGTTGAAAATCTTTTGTAAAAGGTGTACTATTTTTATTGTAGTGTTTGTATCATGGGATAAATCTTTGTTCATTTTCATTCTAAAATTTTAAAAACCCTAAAAGGTTGTACATTGTCCTTAATTTCCCCCTATTTTATATAATTATTCAAAACTTAAATGCACACGAAAGGTAAAACTTTGATACGTTTTTCACAGAAATATCTTAGGGGTATCTCTTATATCTAACAACGTTCGTGACTTTTTGGCAGTAAAGCGCTGGATTTGGCAGTGAAGCTTGAGCAATTTGGCAATTTGTCACTCCCAGGATCTGGCACCCTGTGCTACACGAACACGAAAAGATCTGGTAGATTGCCCGACGTATTCAGACCCACATTGTGCGTAACTGTACTTGTAAACAATGGAAGAGAGCATAGCCTTGGGGTGCTTATCTTTGTAGTTGAAAATTGACTGTACCCTGTATTTATTCAGAAAGATTGCCCTGAAATCAATATTCATAAAATGTTTCGATAATACTGAAATAACCTCATTCTTCAATTTTTCAGATTGATTGCCGAAAAAAGGTAAAACAAAGTGAAATGGCTTTTTAGGAGCAGTAATCAATGGAGTTCTCCTAAAATTCATCATCTAGAAGCCTTCTAATTGAATGTTCGACAAGCCTGGATGGAAAGCCCTTATTACAAAAATGTTTCGTCAAAAATTCGATTTCATTATGAAAGGTAGCAAAAGTTGGACACGCGCAAAAGGCTCTATGTAGAAGAGTCTTGATGTTATTAAGTTGAAAACGGAAACAACAAAAACTGAAAAAACTCAGGCCTAAGCCAGTAAATGTCTGCTTACGAAAGACAGATGTTTGAAATTTTTGTTTCTCTGCGAGTTAACAGAGTGTCCAAAAATGGGCGACAATCATTTATTTTCGTTCGTTCTAAATAATTTTCGTTCTAAAAAATCGACGACACAAGTTGAATTAAATCATTTACAATACCTCTTTCTAATATAGATGAAGAAAAGCTTGTTTTCCCTGTATTTCTTGACTTTCGAAAAGCATTCAACTGTGTGGACCATAACGTATTGCTCTCGAAACTACACTGTTATGGTTATGACATACGAGGGGTTGTCCATGATTGGTTCAGATCATTCCTAACAAAATCGGAAGCAATACGTTGTCATTGACGACGCAAAATCAGGCCCACAGACAATTAGCCATGGAGTTCCACAAGGATCTGTCCTTGGGCCTCTCCTATTTCTGATTTTTATCAAAGATATTATTAAATCTACATCATTTTTCAAATTCATACTTTTTGCTTATGACAGTACGCTTTCTACGGTCCTTCCGAACGAAAATCCCGCTATGATTGCGGAGAGTATAAATAATAAACTCCATTAGGTTTCATTGTGGCTTAAAGCTAATAAAATAAGCATTAATATCGATACAACAAAATATATCACATTCTCATACAAGAAAAATATATCTCTCCCATGCATTAAAACTGGCGATGGTGAAATCGAAGAAACCAACTCAAGTAAGTTTATGGGCATCATAACAGATAAACATCTGACCTTCAAAGAGCACATCGCTCATATTAGTTCTAATTTATCAAAATCCATCGGAATCCTGAATGAAGTTAAAAATTTCTTGCCTGAAACAGCTGTACAAATACTCTACCGAACGCTCATTTCTCCATACGTGCAATACGGAATAGAAGCATGGCACGGAACTGATAAAAATAAAACCAATGTGATTTTTACTCTGCAAAAAAGAGCCATCAGAGCGGTAAAGAATCTAGAATATAATGCTCACACATATGATTCATTCAAAAACTTACGAATACTTAAACTTTCGGATCTATACAAAATCTCCATTTGTAATTTCATTCACAAAACATTAACAATTGATGGCGACAATAGCCTGAAACAATTGTTAACTGCGCAAACTGGTCATCACTACCATTTAACCCGAAACAGAAGTAAATTCATGCTTCCTTATTGCTCAAAGGCCCGGTCGCAAACTCGCAACACGGTATCCTCTTCGTTGGAACTAAAACTTGGAACTCAATACCTGCGGAGATCCGTGAAAGTAATTCTTACAAGGTATTCAAAAGAAATCTTGAGTCTCACTTCCTATCACAATCCTAGTCGTGTAAGATCACCTACTCTAATCTTATCACCTACATGACTGGTCCTAAAAATGTAATTTGCCATGGGTAATATCGCCAATCTTCAGTCTGCTCTTAAATCATTTATCGATTATACTGTTAAATATACTCCATATAACCTATATTGTTAAATAAAGTATCTTATATCGAGTAAATTATTTCATTGATCAGTCTAAGCGAAACTAGGTTAAGTGAATTAGGTTAAACATTATTGTACGACTTAGAATAACGTTGGTGGAAGGATTCCATAGAAGTCGCTGAACTTATTCGGGCCCACAGATAGCTATACTCAAATTTGACAATTGTACTAGACTTAAGAAACATTCTACCTCTGTATCACCTGAGGTAAGTAAATTGTTTAAATTGTTTTAAATTGTTTAAATTAGTTTCAACCTCCGTCGTAAATTTGATATTTGCATGTTTATCACTATTTTAATATTTAATCCCAGAAACCAATATCTATTCGTTTTCGGAAGTAATGGAAGATTGAAAAGCTTGTAATTTGTTTTGATTTTCACAGACTTTAAGTTGAATTTTCCTATAACTCTGACGGAAAATTGGAAATTAGCTGATGGTTTCTAATGATGACAACTAGCATTTTCTAAGATTTTTTATTTTTTATGCACACCAAGCTCTGAACAGGGTGTATTCATTTTTTTGCTTGCAAAACGAAACCTAAGTCATGACGATTACATTTGCAAAGCACTCTGAGCTCAGTTTATATCCAATGGTAAGTCAGGAGTAATTAGATGTTTCAATAAATTAAGTTGCTACGCTGGCTCACTGCTTCAAAAAATATATATCGCTACCGCAGTGAACGGCACACGTTACCGTATCGCAAATGTGAATAAATGAATGAATGAAAATAATCGTAGTCTGAGCCTATCTTCTCAAAACAAGCATTGAAATTCATTTATGCGTGTTTGCTTGTTTATTTGTTTTAGAAGCTCGTGCTGTACTCCTTCATGAATGAATTATTTCTAACCCTTTTCTCTTACCTGAAAATCATTTAGGAAGGTTTTTCGTCTGTTCTGTAAAGTGTTCCAAATCTTTTTCCAAACATACAGAGAGCATCCTCCGAGGCATTAGCCAGTTGTGTTTAAATTATTTATAAGCTCTCAGTCTTCCTGCCTAGGGTAAAATATTCATGAAGATATTTTTGTACCCGTGCACACTGCCGGTTAAAAATGTCAGGATTCGATATTTTCTTTAAATAAATCTTCCAAATGTGGATGACAAACAAATATATTCATACAAATATTACCTTCAATTAAAATATTCTTGTTCTAGTGCACTGGTGAAACTCGTCTCCGAGTTAATGCCATTAAGCATCCTTAATGGCTGTAAGATCGTGACAGAGAGACGGATCTACCAACTTAGCGAGCAACAACTGTGTATTTTCATTTATTATTACCCAAGAAGTTTTTGAAAGAATTCGCTATTTCTTTTTCCTCGCGAAAAGTTGCATTTTCCTGAACACTAGATTCAATTTTCATTGCCATAGAATTTTCTGGCTTGATAACAATAGCGAATAGATGCCAGATTTTATTTATATATCTATTGAATTAGTGGGAATGTTGCAGACAGGAGAAATTCGAATATATATGTACAAATTAATAGAATTCTCAAAATAAAAAGAAGAACCAGTGTTATAGAGAACATTTATTGGTACAAACGTTTCGGAAAATTGTTATTCCCTCTTCAGTGCTGTGAAAAATAAAAATTGTTTTAACTGTAATGAATAAGATATTTAAGGTCTGAACAAAAATATAAACTGAAACAAATAAATGTTAATTTCTAACAACTAAAGCTCCGCAAGCAAGCATATAGACAACACACACATTACAAACTCGTACAGCGGTATACTACCATACATGGACACGCACGCGTAAACATTTTTTGTAATATGCACACACTACACACACACACAGCACACCGAAAGTTAGGAAGTTGGAACCGTAAATAATTTAATTGCGTTGAGATCGTTATTTATGTA
The DNA here is from genome assembly GCA_014220935.1 of Platorchestia sp. MABIK. Lineage (NCBI taxonomy): Eukaryota > Metazoa > Arthropoda > Malacostraca > Amphipoda > Talitridae > Platorchestia > Platorchestia sp. MABIK. Next base: position 11,229 of record JACJUY010012075.1, on the reverse strand, counting down.
TTAGGTTTAGTTGTATGACTCTGAATAGCTTTAAAATGAAGGTTATAGCAAAGATAATGGCTTTAAAAGACATCTATTAAAAACGAGATGTTTCGACCCCTACGGTCATCATCAGCGGATATCTGAAAAAAACATGCGAAAAAATGTATTCAGAAACTGAAGAAAAACAACACAAAAAGATGGTAAACTGCTACACAGAAGTTATTTCCAAAGGGTATGACGACTGCATATCGTTTAGATCGGGTTTTAAGCGGCTAATGAAAAGGGATTCGATTATACGTAAATCAGAGACTGAGTTAACAGAGCTTAAAACAGAAAAATCTTGATGTTAAACAGGAGATTTACACTGATTTGAATGAATTAGTATAGCTGAGTGAGGGGGCATGCTTTAATGGATTACCAGTTCTGAAACTTCTGCCAATATGCACAAACACTCTACATCTTAGTGCGCGTGTGGTAGAACCAACATACACAGACCCACACGATGGGCAAATATGTTTATGAACAATAGAGGAGAGCATAGATAAAGGTAGTCTACCTTTGAATGAAAACAAAGTACTGATTCTAAAATTATCCACTTATACAATCTGGAGGTCCACACACATAAAGTATTTCATAGTAAGAGAGCGTAGTTCCTTCTGTTTCTCGGACTGAAAATCAAAGAACGACATAGACACGTAAAGTTTCTTTTCTCTACTGTCGGCGGCATCGTTTCAGAATTATCCTTGGTTTCTAATAATTGCTTAATACATCTGTTAAGTAAATGACGCTGCTTGCCATTGTTAAAAAAAATTGTTTGAGAAATTTAAGCTCATTGTGCAATAATGAATAATTGCAACTAATTTCATATGCCCGAAACAATAGCGTCTTGATACGATTTATTTTAAATTGTAACGGATAAAAACCAAAATAACTTAAACTCATGCTAGTGAAAGTGTCTTTCCTAGAAATAGAAGGGCAAAAGGTGTTATTTGTGCGCTGTACAATACAATCTAAAAAGGACAATTTGATAGCTTCGGTCTTCATTGTAAACTTTATGCTAGCATTAAGGTTTCAAGAAACAATCTGGCACGTGGCGGATCCCGTAATAAAACGAAGATGCCATCACCGTATCTACTATAAAATACTGGCTCAAAATGACAGATGGCTTAACAGATGTATTCGGCAATTATTAGAAACCAGGTGTTCTTCTGAGACGATGCCGCCGACAAAAGAGAAAAAAAATTTTTCGTGTCGTTCTTTGGTTTTCAGTCCCGAGAAACTGAAGAAAGAACAACGCTCTCTTACTATGAAATATTTTATGTGTGTGGACCTCCAAATTGTATTAGTGGATAATTTTAGAATTAGTACTTACTTTTCACTCAAGGAGAAACTACCTGTGCCAATGCTCTCCTCTATTGTTTATAAATATTGTTGCCCTTCATGTAGGTCTGCGTATGTTGTTTCTACCAAACGTGCGCTAAGCAAGCAAAGGGACGGCCAGTTATATGAGAAAACCTTGAATGTTGGCAGGGACAGATAGATAGTTAGAGAGTAGCATTTCCAAAGTGCGATTGCTGGGAAGAATCACAAGTATACAAATATACACAGCAACTTTCCAGATGCTCATCCGGTCGCTCTTTCCTGTTAACAAAGACGCTATCTTATAAAGGTATTCGAATAATAAACATGCACGTCAACCGCGGTAAAAAAGGTTCGCACAAGAACTAAAACCTCTCTTTGAAAATCACTGTTCAGGTAACCTAGGAGTGAAAAAAATTTGCTTTCGAGAAATCTCGGGATTATTCGATTAATGAGATATTTTGGATAATTTTTACGCGTATTTGCGCGTATTATTTTTACGCGTAATATTTTCTGCAGATGTACTAATTCTTTTGTACAATATTTGGCACGTGCTTGAAATGCAATAGGCTCTAAATATGATGAAGTTTTTACGCACGATTTAAAATAAACTTTGTAGACAGAGCTAAAATGATTTGCACAAAGACGGGTAAAACTGGATTTCCTATGAACTGAGGAGATGAACTTAGAATTTGACTAACTTTACCCAGACATCAAAAAAAAGTATTTCACAACTCTGTTCCCATTCCATGGTGAATTTAGTGTTGGGGTGATAGCATAAACGTACTCAACAAATTGATTTGCTTGATCCCGGGGCCTAAAGAATAAAAAAGTATCATCCAAGTAAGGTCTATAGAAAACAGGCTTATACACTCCTGATCAAAAGTTTAAGACCTCTTGAAATTTTGAAAAATGCCAACTTTTCAGTGATAAATAATTAAACTCATTCAACTAGAGATTGGTAATTACTAAAGGTAAAAGATGAGAAAGACAAAAATAACAATTGTAGCAATTTATTAGGAAATCAACACTTTTAATGAATAATGACTTTCTCAGTTGATCATAATTATAAGACCAGGGTAAAAAAAGTTTAGTTCAAGGGTAATTTCCGGCATTTTAGATTAGTTACAGGTTGGCACTGATAGCGCAAATTTTCACCATGCCCAAAGCTAGCAAACTTTCCGAATTTGAACGTGGTCGAATTGTCGAACTGCATAAGCAAGGCTTGTCGCAACGCGCAATCGCAGCTAAGATTCATCGCAGTAAAACTGTAATTTGCAGCTTCGTAGAGGACCCAGATAATTATGGTAGGCCTACAGCAAAATCTAGTGGTAGACCGAAAAAAATTTCACCGGTATTGGGTAGAAGAAGAAAACGGGTGGTTTCTCAAGACAGAGGACGGTCTTCCAAGCAAATTAAGGCCCTCACAGATGCTGATTTGCAGTGCAGTAACGATCAGGCGGCACTAACGACAAAACGGCATGAAGAACAAAAAGCGTCTACAAGGTCCTCGGTTGCTTCAACGTCACAATGTGGCCCGTTTACAGTTTGCTCGTGAGCACCAAACGTGGGACGTTGAGAAGTGGTCTCAAGTTTGGTTTTCTGATGAGAAAAAATTCAATATGGATGGCCCTGATGGCTTCCAACAGTACTGGCATGACAAAGAAATCCCTCCTGAGATGTTTTCTACGCGCCATAGTGGTGGAGGCTCCGTTATGGTATGGGGCGCATTTTCCTACTGAGGAACCATGGAGCTTCAGGAGGTGCAGGGTCGTCAAACAGCGCTGGTTACGTCGGAATGCTGCGAAGATCATCTTTGTCGGCAGAGGGTCCTCGTCTGTGTGGAAATGGATGGATTTTTCAGCAGGATAATGCAGCAGTCCACACCGCCCGCCAGACTACGACTTTCTTTTAAGAAAATGGGGCACTGTTTTGCGTCATCCAGCATGTTCGCTGGACTTAATTAAACCCAATAGAAAATGTTTNGAAGAATTTTTGAGATTATTAACATGAATGGAGGAAGTACTCATTACTAAGTTCAATGTTTGCTCACCTCAACGTCGTTGAAGAAAGATTTCCAATGATTTTTGTGTGTGGTCTTTTCATTTTGATCAACTGAAAAAGTCATTATTCATTAAAAGTGTTGATTTCTTAATTAATTGTTACAATTGTTATTTTTTGTCTTTCTCACCTTTTACCTTTAGTAATTGCCGATCCCTAGTTTAATGCATTTAATTATGTATCTCTGAAAAGTTGATATTTTTTCTAAATTTTCAAGTGGTCTTAAACTTTTGATCAGGAGTGTATTCAGTTGAACGTGAATTTAGAAAATCGGTTTCTGAATCCTTACGAGAGATTTCCAAAAAAATGTTCGAATTGCTGTCTGTCATAAATCACAAAATAGCAATTGTTAAAAAAATGCTGGATAGTAAAATTTCTAATGATTCCTCTAGAGGCACATTTGTGTACAAAGATTCAACATCAAAGCTGCACATGAAAAGGACATTAGTAAAGGCCATGAAAAGGTCATGAGAAGAAAAGGTCATTAGTATTAATGAACTTTTCGCTTTGGCAGCTTGTGCAGCTTTGATGTTGAATGTTTGGTGTTGACTCCAATAAAACTGCTAAGTTGATAACTGTAGAACTTTCTTATAGCTGTCTTCAATTTTTTGACCTGAAATTTGGCCATAGTCACTTTCCGTGTATCAAATTCTTTCCGGCTTCGGCGTAAAAGATAAAAACGTTACTGTTAGCGTATCAGATACATAGTACCCTACACATCTCCTTTTAATTGGCAGTAGACAAACATCAGCTTCCAACTGACCGATGCATTGCTATGGTTGAAAATCTCAATGCAGTTGACCCGACGAACCCGTCCCATCGGAAAGTATTAAATTTTCAGACTGATAATCTTCATTCGAAACTAATCAGAAATTTTACTTCCAATACACAGTTTTTGGAGCCGTTTGAGTGAGGCAAATCAGCATCACGTTTGTTTGAACAGTTATTTTTGTTTGAGTTCATATCATGCGATCGTAAACTAGACTTTATGTGTGCAGTAATGGTAACGAGCTGCGATTCATAATACTTTGTTCAACAGATCGTTCCTCGTGTGAGCCCATCGCTCCCAATGCCGCCATTTTCATAACCGCTGCAAAAACTAAGAACGGCACCTGGCAGAACCAGAGGAGAGTGTGTGATGGCGAGGCCGGCGAGCCCCTCATCATCAAGACGCGACTGGAGCGTGCAGATGCTGTGCTGGCTGTCGCAGGTTACTTAACTCTCATCTCATCAACGTTATTTCTAACTCTAATATCATATCTAACTCTTGACTCTCATCTATCTCATTTCTAGAAAGCGGTAGCTGCCGCAGACCATATCTTCGGGACCTGTTGTACAGGACTGAGTAAACTGTTGAAGGTGCACCCTAAATTTTACGAGGTTACAGCTCATGGACGATTTGAAGACACGGATGCTACAAATGATGTATATTTTTTTTACATGACAAGGTGAAATTATACATACATTTTATGCATCAAAATGCTACAAATATAATCGCTTAAGTTGTCGATCATCTCAAAAATATTTTAAGTGATTTTGATCAACTCCATCGTACTGGAAACCACCCGCATGGAATTATCAGAAATGGTATTGAAAGGTAATTGTTTCTAATTTTAACGTGAAATAGGCTATATCACTTGATAGCAAATGTTTAATGTTCAACTTAATATCGGACCACCTGTGGATTCTTATTTTATTTTTCATTTTAAAAAAACATTTACTGCGCAACAAATAGCATTTGAAGATTTAGGCAGTCCTGGGCTACATGGAAACATTACTTTAGTCATCCCGGAACAAACGAGTAACCCCAAGCCTCTTCGCCTCAGGAGCTAATTACTTAAGTTAGTTCAGCTTATTGCATAGTTCAAGGGAATTTTTTTTAATATTTTAAAAATTCAAAGAGCGACAACAGATTTGGCAGTCTTGTCTTGCAGCACACAGTCATGTGTGTGTCATATACCTAGAAAGGCTAGCAATCATTTGGTTAGTTTAATTTTCGAACGAGAGGAAAATTTCAGTTATGACCATTTTACCTCGCTTTCCGCACAAAAAAAAAACAGATGACTACATTTTTAAACAATTTAAACAATTTAAATAATTTATTTACCACAGGTGATACAGAGGTAGAATGTTTCTTANCTGATCACTGTGATAATTGACACTTTAATGCTGTATTTTACAATATAGGTCAAATCAGCTTTATTTAACAAGCAATGTTTTCGATAAAACGGTTATGAACAGACTGAAGATCGGTTGTGTTACCTATGGTAAATCACATAATTTGGACATTATTATTGACAGCATTGTAGCCCTCAGTTTAAATGTGTGAAATTGGGAAGGTTGGTGAGATGAATTCCGCGCTGACTATACATCTGGTCGCCAACAGCTGTCGTGCACACACGGTTGTGCAATTAACAATATTATTACACTTCTAATAATATTGAAAGAAATTTGAATGCTGTTATATTTGACTTTTTCTAACTATAACATGAAACTTCATGTATGCTAATCTTCATTTAACTAAATAGCTTAATTGTTCTGCAGTCACTCAAGTAGGTGTATTAAATAGTATGCGCAGAAAATTTTTAGAAGCTGATAGAAATGTACATCATTGCAAATGTTTTTTACTTACACAGTTGTGGTGTTTGTATCACGTGCAAGCTGCACGACCGTTCAAGTGGCATGCTTTTTCGGATTTCACTGTTTTCAAAAGCCTTTTTACTGGGGTTGGGCTCAATCTGTTTTTGGTGATCTTTATCTCTCCGATGAGAGTTTGTGCAATGCGTGGTGCAATTCGTAGCCTTACAGTAATGAGGCTACTCCCTAGGGACGCCTTACGCGTACGCTCAAGTTTTTCAGTATTTACGAAAAATTGAGTGCTTCTTAATATTAAATTTTTAGATATTACTGACCTTAAATTTTTGTTTCAACAAAGAGATTTCCGGTGTATTTTTTCAGAATTCTTTCATATATCCCGCAACCAAATGTAAAATACACAGCTTTTGTTGAGCATGAGATAGACTTACCTTGAAAATTCATTACACTTATTATGAACGGATGCTTAGCCCATCATTTTCATTCGCATCAGTTCTCTTTCCTGTACTACTCTTAAATTTATCGTTGAATGTTTCTTAGGTTGTATTAAAATTAATACTGTAGATACTTTTAGTTACAATATTAAATTACAATAAAAATTATGAACACTCTCTGTGTTGAAAGAATTTTAGCCATTAAACTGTCATACATGAACGTAATACTCAAGGGTTCGACGCGTAAGGTCATTTGTTACTCAATAAGAAGATATTAGGTAATCGCTTTGTTAATTTTGGAAGCAACGAAGAGTGAGATCAGAACTATGTATTCCTTATTCTAAATAGGATAATTTATATATTGATGTCTCTGAAATATCCCACGCTGATGTCTTCATGGAAAAATCGGTACAGCTTCAGCAATAGAATAATAGTCACCAGCGATATTTCTGCGCTTATGTTGGCTTAATTTGGCAGGTGTTACCGATTCTCCCTTCTCTGAGAAGTACGCCTGGATTACCGCTGCGTGGGCTGTCAGCAAGGCAGAGGCTGGACCGCTCCGGTGGGCGGATCGTTCCGAAGTGGCAGACTGCGCCTTCGATGTCGATGATTTCATCAACTTTCAGGATAGGCCCGCTGCCAGCATGGTGAGGGACGACGACAAGCTGGAAAGCAGCGATTTCTTCACGGATTACACTTACTCTGTTCTCTGCAAGAAGAGTTCAGGTCTTTAAGGAGTGACCGGTGAAAGTATTTGGGAATTGGCATATAATTTCCAGCAGGAAAAAACTCTTTTCTGCATTAATAAAAGCATCTCGGATGCTTTTGATCCTCTGGCCTAAGACGCAAATAAACTAAATTTTAGCTTTTTGAATCATTGAAGTAAGTAACTTGAATTTTTCTCTACGTTTTTGCAAAGATGCCACTTTTATACGTCTACCGTCTGAACTTAATTTGTTTTAGGCTTTGTATAACATTCCTTATTTTCACGAGTATGGTGAACAGTTAACTTGAAAAATTTCTGGAGTTTATTTTTCGTATTTAAGCCATGTTTCTGAAGCAATCAACGCTACAGGTCGAGAATTCCATTTAGATACACTTGAGAGAGGTTGAGCCGATCTTCATACTTGAAACATACGGCGTATTCTATAATTAGGGGAACCATTATTAATTCATCGTTAAAAAATTACGTATTTAAATTTTCTGTTATATAATGAAAACTTGATTTGGAGAACTATTTGTTCGAGAATTGTTTGTTTGAAGAATTGTATGACAATTTATCATGTATTTTTTTTCGGTACGTTAGATTTAAGGAGTATCTGACGAACAGATGATCTTCATGACCGAAGAAAGGACATGCATCAGAGAGGCTAGGAGGTTAATGAAACTAATAGCATGAGCATCATGAAAGAAATGAAAAGAGGTTCACGTGAGAACAAGCTTTGAAATCTATAAGATATAATGCCGTTGAGAAGGCAGAAAAGAAGTAAAAACGTGACAATTTCGTAACAAATGACGAACAGCGGTATAGCTTCTTGGTAATAAGAGAAGAATTGACCTGTTAGAGTTGAATCAGATTTTTCTTTCAGAAATCGAGACCGACTTGTCAGTAAAAGAATTGCAACATTGGCATTTAACTGAGTGCTGTTACTCTACAGTTGTAACTGTATAGCAGGAGCGAAGGCTGCATCACAGTGCTCTTAACCACAAAACATATTGGTGTAATGAATCCTTACGTGGCCAACATGTGAGGTTCCAATTCATTTGTGAAGTGAGTGTAATTTTTTCAAATCGTAATCCACGAGTAACCTTTGAAGCAAATAAAACTTCAACCAGATCCATTCTCAGATTTGCCATTTGGAATTAAATGTCATTTTTAATCATGACTCGAACGAAGTCAGAAATTTTCTCAATGCAATTATTGTTAACGAAGAGGTGAACGCCGATATCGTAAATTTTTTTTTCTAGTCATAATCAAACTTGCACTCCAGTGAGTTCAGTGATCGGTCTGACTCTCCTACCGAAGAGTCGAATGGTTTCTGGGCACCAACGCAGCCACGGTTGTGGCTGTAAGGTACCAACATTCACACAGTGAGCGGAAACGGTACTTGACATTAATATCATATAACAAAGTTACAATAGGTATGAACGCATTTTATGAAAAGGATTCTAAAAATTATTCATTTTAAACTTTTACGAGTTTAAAACACCATTGCTTTTGACATGTTAGTTGTACACAAGAGGCATGAGCAATATTCAATGCCAATTTTTAGGTTCGTAGGTTATTTGCTTTCCTGATTTGCTCTGATTTCAACAGAGGAGGAAATTTTTTGAAACCTTTTTCAAAGTTAGAACAGCAGTTTCATATTCTTATTTTCAATGTTTTTTGTCATTATGGGTTAGTGCAGTGCTCACAAAAGGGTATTACCTAAAACAACAAAGATCACAAGTTTACTTGGAATGAACCTGTTAGTGGTTGTAATATCGTAGTTGTTCTTTAGATGAGAAACACTCAATTTGCTAAAACTGCGCAAACAGTTTTTAGCCCTTCTCATACCACAGAAAACGTAAGGTATTTCAAGATGATCAGGCAGTCATAAAAAAAGCTCCTTCTGAAAAGTTTTATTATAAAAATACACTGCAATTGAGAGCAGTAACGGTTGAAAAATTAAAATGATTTACCATAAGCCAAAAGCCATTCAAAATTATTGTGACACACTGAATTTATACTCATAATTAACTTCGTAACCTGTTTTCCCATAACAAGATGGGTGATAAAGATGTGCATGTCTTTCACATAACCTCAAAAAGTGTTTCTCGAACTGTGCCCATTTTGACGAAGAAAAATTACAACTTCGATTAAATTGTACCTTACCACGGTCCTCATCCTTTCCCCCATGCAACATTACGGCTGAAAGACTCTTTCTCTTACCTGGAGCAATAAGAAGGGGAGAGTGTTGATACACCGGAAAGCTGCGAGGTTTACTGGGACTGAGGCTGGAGAGATTGGCAAAATGCGCCACTGAGGGTGCAGCCTCACGTTATATACAGGGGGAAAGAAGGTCGCAGATAGATATGTGCTGACATACCTCCCCCCTACGAAGTTAACGCATAATTAATTAACCATAAAAAAACTTCGAGTTAAAATACCAAAATAAAGATCAAGTTTTAAAATCTAAACAGTAAAATCCTAAACGCAGATACCGAAACTGCAGAGTCTGTTAATGCCAAAAGAATAATAATATTCGCAACTTCAAAGCTAAAAACACACTCAAGATAAAGAAAAAAGAATAGTGCAAGCATAATAATGGATAAACGCCCTTCTTCCTCAAACTAAAACTAAAAATGTTAGAGTACTACGCAACATACGTTACATAATTTGCAAAAGAAAAATATACACAACGTATTAAATATTGAACACGTCCTAAAAAATGTTTACTTCTACGTATCGTAAAAATAACGTGGATATCAATTGAAGGGCGAAAGCACTAGTAGGCTAAGCGCAATTTTGCTGCATAATCTGCTCTGCGGCTGAGCACACTAAGCTAAGAAGTTCTCGTATTCAAACATCAGAGCTCAAGTAGGCTAAGCGACGCTACGGCATACTTCGAACGATGATCTTGCCGCACTTGACTGTGTCAAGTAGGACAAGCGCACTTATTAAGAAAATGTGAAGACAAGCGCACTAATTTAGACAAATGTGAAGACGCCGCGTACAATTAAAACTGCCTTAGCTAGAACCCCGATATAATGTTGAATTCAATATAAAAATGCATATCACTGGCTGCGTTAAATTTTTGAAAAATTATGTTTGAATGATTGTAACAACTTTTTCTTTTAGTGTGTGTTGTACCATACTTGAAGGTTAGCACGTAATCAAAATTGCGGCTTTTCTGTAGTCTTTAGTCATTTATCATTTTACTTTTATTTTGCGACGTAACTTTAGGCAATTATGAGCTATAAAAAGTGTTTCTACGGTTTTATAAGAATCTTCATTTTGATTTCCGAATCGATTTAGAAATTATTCAAGTCTGCAACAGTGGCGATATATATAGATACTGAATTGAGCAAGTCTGTTTTAAAGAAATTTTTGAAAAATGTCTATAAAATGTGCCACCGGGGAGAAAAAGTTTACATGTTCAGGGGCATTAAGTTCAAACTATCGTGCTCTACTGTTCTTGTTATTGAAAATGCTCAATAAAAGGCTCATTTTGAGCAGCTGTTATTGCTAAATTTTCCCTTAGTAGGAAACGACGGTGGCGGTATAGTATGAGGTCTACCGTCGGTTTTCTGGTATAGTTTGAAATTTCCCATAAATTGAAATCGATTATTAGTGATGAAGATTATTTGATTAAGGATAAATAAAACATTAGAAAACATTTGTTACAAAAGGTTATTGTGCTATTTAGTGATTGCTCCGTTATCAAATCTCACATCGTTTAAGAAAGCAGTAAGTTTATTCTCGTGTTTTCTCATAAGTTTCCTGCAGTAATGGAGGCACATTTTCAAGAAGATTTTGCTCTCTTAATAAGAGACAACTGAATTCTCACTGGGAATTACTTTGTAAAAATCTCTTGCTAGTATTGTGTCATTTTCTTTTGAAACATACTTTTAGGAAATATCATTTCAATCTTACGCAATATATTGTCGAAATTCAAGCCATTGCTCGATCACTGAGGTCCTTGCGGACTTTGTAAGGCAGATTTAAAGGTCTTCCGCAATAAAGTTCTTGGGCTGTGATCCTCTTAATCAGCCTAAAAATTAATAACGCTGGTAATTTACGACTAAGCGGAGCAAT
>JACJUY010012074.1:10577-21354 GCA_014220935.1 Platorchestia sp. MABIK | reverse complement strand
TGGGTGGTGGAGACTGGGTGGTGGAGACTGAGTGGGGGAGAATGGGTGGTGGAGACTGGTTGGTGGAGACTGAGTGGTGGAGACTGGGTGGTTTAGAGCCCAGACAGTCTAGTGGGGTGTGCTCCATGAGATATGCGCAGCGGACGAGTAAACAGGGCAGCTTTTGATGTAGTTATTCATGCGGGCACACCAGCCCGGCACACCAGCCCGGCACACCAGCCAGGCACACCAGCCAGGCACACCAGCCAGGCACACCAGCCAGGCACACCAGCCAAGAACACCCCCGGTATAAGGGACGTGAGCGCAGATCACCGCAACTTACGGCCGCCGCTGCACCACGACAAAACTCCTTACCGCCTACGACACTCAACACACATAAAGAATTTCAGAGTATAAATACTATGTACAAATATGTCTTTGTGAATTAAGCCTCGGCTCGATCGTGCCATGAGCCTGACTAGCGCAGGCTTACGACGACATGGGCGACAAGGGCGCAGGACTCGCGCTGGGACTCCTGGCGGCGCCCTCTCCCTCCTCCACGGCCGCCGCTGCACTAAAACTCTCCTCAGGTGCCGCGGTGTCCGCCGCGAGCGCCGCCGCGGACAGCGAGGACCCGCTGAAGTTTGCGTCGCAGTCGTCACCGCCGCCGCCAGATGGCGCTTGAGATTTGCCGCGCTCCGCCCAAGGTTTGATGTTCTCGAGGGCGCAGAGCGAGGCGTTCGTGTTGTAGAGGGGAGTCGAGGGCGCCTCGTTCAAAAGGCCGTTGCTTTGTAGATTGAGGAGGATTCTGTTCGTGTGCTGCCGCTCGGCCTCCCGCTCCTCCGCGATCTGCCGTCTGCGCGGGCGTGCAACACACAGGGTCTTTTACAAGGCATGGGTAAGATATTGTAGTTATCCTCCTCAATGTAGTTATCTACTCAATGTAGTTATCTACTCAATGTAGTGATCGTACTCAGTGTAGTTAACTACTCAATGTAGTTATCTACTCAATGTAGTTATCCTACTCAATGTAGTTATCCTACTCAATGTAGTTATCTACTCAATGTAGTTATCTACTCAATGTAGTTATCTACTCAATGTAGTTATCTACTCAATGTAGTTATCTACTCAATGTGGTTATCTACTCAATGTAGTTATCTACTCAATGTAGTTATCCTACTCAATGTAGTTATCCTACCCAATGTAGTTATCCTACTCAATGTAGTTATCTACCCAATGTAGTTATCTACTCAATGTAGTTATCTACTCAATGTAGTTATCCTACTCAATGTAGTTATCTACTCAATGTAGTTATCCTACTCAATGTAGTTATCTACTCAATGTAGTTATTCCACTCAATGTGGTTATCCTACTCAAAAACTTAAGATATTCATGCTCACCGACTGCACATGCGTGCAACATACAGTGTCTTTTACAAGGCATGGGTAAGATATTGCAGTAATCCCACTCAATGAATTGCTAAAGATATTCATGTTGACCTAGCTGATTTAAGTGAGTCAATATTTTCATGCGTGTCGATGACGCACGAAGTGCTACTCATGATGCCCCCCACTACGTACACGCGCTCAACACTCACCCATCAAAACTCATTAGGTTCATTCACAATGATTTTCACTTCAAAACAGCCTCCAACTTTACAATATAAGTTTAAGGTTTAATCAAAAGATATGACGCAAGAGGAAGTATTTACCAAAAAAATGTTAAATTTTAGAACGCGAGAACGATAGCAAAACAATAGGGACGAGAGAAATCGAACTTTGATGCGACGTTAAAGTAATGCTAGGGAGCCACTCAACTTCCCTAACCTGAACAACTGAAACAAAGCCAACACTTTAACAAGAACAGCTGGAACAAAGGAAGTTATCGCTTAAATTTTAAAAACTGAAACGAAGCGATGGCTCCCCGTGAAAGAAGACCTGAAGAATAGACCGTGGCCTCACCTCCATTTGGTCCTGCGGTTCTGGAACCAAGTTTTGACCTGCGCGTCGGTCATGCTCAGCGTCTTGGCCAGCGAGGCGCGCTCGCTGCTGGCGAGGTACTTCTGTTTGTTGAAGCGCTTCTCGAGCTCGTTGACCTGCGGGCAGAGGGAACCGTTCGTGCAGTCAGCAGTATGGTACTTATTACATTCGTGCAGTCAGCAATATGGTACTTTTTGCATTCGTGCAGTCAGCAATATGTGAGGCTGAAAATCAGCACGAAAACCTATCCGGAGCTTAGACTTTCATGATACGGATTTGAATTTGAGTCACTTTGTAACTTCGGTCAGCTACGCTCTGCTAACGTGTGACTTCGTGCCCTGGAACTCGAGCAGAGAATTATGCAAGTGCGCGACAACTGTTAGGGTGCGTAATTATATTTTGTTCTTTATTTGCAGCTTTTGCGTTAGGCCGTAAATGTGTAGAAACTCTGTACGTCGAGTGAATGATGAATAGTATGTGTGTGTGTGTGTGTGTGTGAGTCTGTGAGTGGAGGCATTCGAATGTCTCGCGTACGACAGTCACGAGAGCAAGTGTGTGTGTGTGTGTTTGTGTGCACCTAAAGGCGTGTTATTCGGCGATAGCGATGAGTTAAAGTGCTTGTAGTTCATCAAACCGGTGGTTATAAAGCTTTATGTTACCATATCTTTTATGACATCATACAACTGAAAGAAGCTCAAGTGGAAGATTTGTTTTAAACATATAAACATCAGAAATATTTTTTTAGAGTTTGGGACATTCCGTGCTGACAAACACGCAAATCGCCTATTCAGTGCCCCAAATGTGGCCAGGTTCAAAGTTACAAAAAGCAAGTCATCAAAATGCAAATATCAGCACTAGTCTCATGGAAAATAAGAAGGCTCAGAATTTTCCGTTCTTCTTTTTACGAAAATGAATTAAAGTTTCGATCACTACACACTGACAGGAAAGTCTCGCCTGCAAGTTAACTATGGATGCGAAAGAAACGAGCCCCTCGAGACCAAACCGTTCCGCGGCTCAACGGCTGGCGGGTCTGTTAAATTCCTAGGGATTTGGCCGATGGATTACAGCGAGCCGCCCTGCAGCTTCTCGCAACTGCGCTCAGGCGGCAATGTTGGCACCCAGGATTTATTTTCAGGATTTCAGATTTAGGCACTCTGGCAAGACCCTCTCCCTGATTGTGGCGTCGATAGAATTTCGCTTGACCACGAGGCGGCCTGTTGTGAGCTCAGCGGCGCTCGGTGGCAGTGAGAGCAATGACTCTCGACAGCAACGAATCCGGTTTGGATTTGAAAAATTATGTCTAAGAATCCGGTTTGGATTTGAAGAATTATATCTCTCATCAAATTGTTTAAGCTCATTAATGACAAATGAAGACATTGCTCTCAATCTTTGAATTCATGAGATAAGGTCGATTTAGGCTTGTGCTTTGAAATAGAAACCTTTGTCATTAGGTGATCTGAATGATTTCGGCACCATTGCAGTTCTCTGACAGACAGAGAGTGAACATGCCATTTGCGAGTGGGCTGTGACAATACAACTCACGAGAGGCATTATAGCAGTCATTAGCGCAATGTACTTTTGAGTTGGAATGAAATGCCTAGATTAACTCCATGAGTGACATTTTGGAAAAGATAAAGAATCACGGCCAATAATTGGAACGAGCAGCGTACAGTAGGCACATATGCTGGTACATCAGTGACATTTTGAAAAAGATGGAGAATTTAAGACAATGATTGGAGCTGTGTACAGGAGGTACATTTGCTGGTACACTACTGGTGCGCTGACCTGGACTCTCGTGAAGGAGGTGCGCGGCTTCTTGCGCTTGGGCGGCGTGCGGGACTGGTAAGGGTGGCCGATGCGGCGGGCCAGCGGGAACGGCGCTCCTCCTGCGCACACACACACGCACACACATCAACGAATCTGTCTCAGTAACGCTAGAACAATTGCTCAAAATACTTATTACATTCGAAAACACTAAAACAATTGCTTAAGATACTTATTACATTCGAAAGTCATTGTCATTTTAACATTATATGAAAAACTCTACTACTTTTTGAAACAGTGAAGCTAAAAAAATGAACGTATTTTCGTATTTTCCAATGATGCTCAGATAGATCATGCCGCCAGTCAATTGAACAGGACGAATTTGCAAGATACATTTTCACTTCCAGGGAGTCACTAAAATGGAGCCAATAAAGAAATGTATGAAAAATAAATACATGACGACAGAGCATATACGACAGTGAACGGTCGCTGTCTGACAATTGGAGCGATATTTAAAGGTAGAGCAACAATTCGAAACGGATTCCAAATAAAGAGCTACACTATATAGTTGACTTCCTACTGACGACTCCTTCCTGTTGGTGTTAAGGTTACCTCGGGGCGAATTATAATTTGTCTCGTGTGAAAAATGGGCTCAGCACCACAGCAGGTCGGTGCGGTGATCACAATGCAGGGATAAGAACCTCATTTTTGCAGCGGCCTACGTGCGCCGCGGCTGGGAAACTTACTTCAGTGGGAGGCTGTGTGCTGTGATGCTGTGTGTGGTGCGTGTGTAGTGTGCAGTAAGTGTATGCCATGAGGTGTGTGCATGCTGTTGTAGAGCACATATAGTTCAGGGTGTCCCACAAAACTATCCCCTATATTTGGATAAATTAGTATACAGCCTGTTCATTAGTATACAACCTGTTCAAATTGAAATACTTTGAAATTGTTTCTTTCATGTTATTAAAAATTTTGTTGTTCTAAATAGATACGCATAATAAAATGGTTAATACTTCATTATGTCCCCTGCACAGTAGCAGGTAAAATGAGCAGGGATCAACACACAAGAAAATCATAGTAAGTTGGCCCAAATATAAATACGAAGTTTCAATGGTCATTAATAATATATAAAAATTGCTTACTACAGACGCGCGAGTATTTAAACAATTTGTGATTTAGAAGTTTAATTAATTTTCCATTTTCAACAGTTAAAGACCTCTAAAATTCAGCTGACTATAGATGAAAGAATTTTTATCGTCTTAGAATTTGAAGCAACCATAGGCTGTGAACAAACTCGAAGTGCTTCTAACGAACAGTTTCCTGAAAGAAACTCCCCCGATATAAGGAATAAATAATTACAAATTATTAATATTAATTGTAATAGTAATAATTAATATTTTGTAATACATAGTATTACAAAAAACTCGTAGATATTAACAATTTTATTTTATCTGAATAAAAACCAAATTTTTCAATAACATGAAACAAACAGCCTCAAAATGTTTCAATTTGAACTGGTGGCATAATTTATACAAAAATAGGAGACTTTTTTGTGAGACACCCTGCATGTGTGTGGTGCTCACGGCCCTCAATGTCTAACGGCTGCAATGTAGGCCTATGCTGCAACCTGAAGCGTCGGCGCAGTGCACTCCTCTAAGCCAACCTTGGCGGGCTCAACTTCGCCGATCTGCAGCCATCGAAGAGACGCTTCACCGGTTTTTAAATGAGCATAAATGAGTTGTAGTCAATAAGCATAAATAAATTGAAGTCAAAATGAAGGGAAATTTCTCCCCACCATCTATGCAATTTTTAAAAGAGCATTAACGAATCATTTGAGCAGCGCTCTCGTGTGGAGAGAACAAACAGCGCTTAAGAAACGAGAGGGAGAAACAAGCAAGTCACCAACTCTGCGTTATCATAAGGAGCTCTATACATGGTACTGGAAAGTGAAGAAGCCCGGTACAATTAAGGCAGCTGGGTACAAAGGACGCACCCAGCACAGCTATATGTATATGTTGCGGTATATCATGATGTGTGTTCGTGTGTAGTGTGTGTGGCCTGTTGAGTCAAGGCACTACACAGCCACGCAACACAGCCACACAACACAGCCACACAACACAACCACACAACACAACCACACAACACAGGGCTGCGGTGCCTACCCACGGCAGCGCGAAAGGGTTGGTATCTCTGTGTCCAGTTTCCTGCGCAAATTACAAGATATTCAGGGTCCAAATTTTCACGATCAAGCAACGCTTGCTGCAGGTAGCGTAAAATATCCGGGCAGCTTCTTAGCTAAAAAATTTCCGTGAATTTGTTTATGTGCAACTGACACAACAGCTGCAGCTGACTTCAGAATTTCAGCTGACTAGGGAACTTATCTAGTCCGATTGGAAATTTCAAAAGCTTGGGAAATCAAATGAAATTCCTAATGAATTACTCAATGTTGACTGTGCTGGCGAGACAGCGGCAGCACCGGGAATTTATTCTATTCCAGTCGAGTAAAGTGAATAATATTTCTCCCGCGTTGTCGAATTGTAATTTTCTTTTCACTTCAAAGATATTCAACATCGAAAATAAGGATTGATGTCGCAGTTCATCAGTGCTGCACCACGAATTAAATGTTGTTACAAAAGCGTTTAAGTACAGAAGATCAGTTCTGTTCAGTTTAAGTACAGAATGATCACAGCATTACTTTACTCACGATGTCACACTGACAGTTGATGGCAATGGTGAGTGTCTTAGAGTTACGCGTTATTCACAACTTGAAAATGCAACACCTCTGCAAGAAACGATAATTTCGCAAGGGAAATATCGCTAAAAAAAACTGCCAAAAGAGAGTTTACTCCGTTTTATCCATCCTCACTGCCCTCCCCTAATACAATATCGAGGTAAAATTATTACACCAAAAATTGGGAGCACTAGAAGCAAGACGTGAGAAGTTCTCAGGCAGGATCGGTGGAGACGCAAGTAGCGCTCGCATGCAGAATGTTGGGGACGTCGGTAGCGGGGCCTTTGCATAGAGCAGAAGCTGAGCAATAATCATTGAGATCAAAGCCTAACCATTGCAGGTCTCTCTATCAAAATGGTTTATCAAGCATAAGATTAGCTTCATCGACAATATTTCATTGATTCGCCAAGTTTGCGCTGCGACTCGGACGCTGTGGCAAGACCTGGCAACGGCCGGCGGAAATCATTGCAGCGAACCCCGTCATTAAAGCCTTGCCAGATGTCGCCATTATGAGGAACTTTTGATCGACCAACCAACCACAACGGCGGGATTCGATTGCTGTTATTTGCAGCATATGGTCCTGATGGGATGTTCATTGCATAAATGGATATCCATTACATGTCCCCATCGAGGGAAGCCAAAATCATATTATGCAGTAAAGAGCTCTAATGATATGTTCTCAACCTAAATGAAAATATCGTGCATGTTTTTCTGCAGAGCTAGGGAAGGAAACTATTAAATATGTCCATCGGTGCCGCAGAGGTAGAGGAGTCTACCCTCAGCAGGGTTTGCGTGTCCCATCTCAGCCCGACAGGGCGCTCCAATTCATGTTCTTTTACAAATTATCACCCAATTTCAGCTGACAGACGCTACGAAAACTCGGACGTCCTGAAGCCCAAGCGTGTCTTACACTCGTATGGAAACGGTCGCGAAAAAGTTTGTGCAGTAAAAATTTTCTTGATGTGAGGTGGAATTCTAGCGAGAAGTTTGAGAGGTTGGAAATACATGAACATGCGGGACGCATTCAACCAGCCATGATATTGAGAAATGTTTTGTTCCAGCACATTTCTTGCTACCGTCCCACTAACACAAGGCAGGCTTGTTGCAGTTCCGCCAACACAAGGCAGGCTTGTTGCAGTCCCGCCAACACAAGGCAGGCTTGTTGCAGTCCCGCCAACACAAGGCAGGCTTGTTGCAGTCCCGCCAACACAAGGCAGGCTTGTTGCAGTCCCGCCAACACAAGGCAGGCTTGTTGCAGTCCCGCTAACACAACGCAGGCTTGTTGCAGTCTCGCTAACACAAGGCAGGCTTGTTGCAGTCCCGCTAACTCAAGGCAGGTTTGTTGCAGTCCCGCCAACACAAGGCAGGCTTGTTGCAGTCTCGCTAACACAAGGCAGGCTTGTTTCAGTCCCGCTAACTCAAGGCAGGCTTGTTGCAGTGTGTGACCGTCAGCCCTGTGTCACACACAGACACCTCAGCTCACACAGAAATTATGAGTGACGCCGCCCAGAATTTTAGGCGCCCTCAAATATTTTCAGAAATTACGGCCGCCTCCCGCCACGCATTTTTCGGGAGCGGGTGTCGCCTGCGTTGACCTGTCGCGCGTCCATCACATTATATCGAGAGCTGCTTGGCACAAGAGGGGGGCGATGCCTGCGAGCCTTTGTGTCGGTGTCACATGTGCTCTTCTGATATATGAGGAGCTGTTCTTCATTTGTGTGCTGACATATTGAAGCAGTCCACACCTCTGGGGTGCTGACCATGTGCAGTCCACACCTCTGGGGTGCTGACCATGTGCAGTCCACACCTCTGGGGTGCTGACCATGTGCAGTCCACACCTCTGGGGTGCGTTCGATATGAAGAGTTTTAGGCCTAAAGGATTCCCTCTCACAAACGCGTGGATGCATTTCGTTCAAGTGCGTTATTGTCTGTCCAGCCTGTGAGGACGTACAACTTGTATGACCTCACAACATGCATGACCTCACAACATGCATGACCTCACAACATGCATGACCTCACGACATGCATGACCTCACAACATGCATGACTTCATAACATGCATGACCTCACAACATGCATGACCTCACAACATGCATGACCTCACAACATGCATGACTTCACAACATGCATGACCTCACGACATGCATGACTTCACAACATGCATGACCTCACAACATGGATGACCTCACAACATGCATGACCTCACAACATACATGACTTCACAACATGCATGACCTCACGACATGCATGACTTCACAACATGCATGACCTCACAACATGGATGACCTCACAACATGCATGACCTCACAACATACATGCATGACCTCACAACATGCATGACCTCACAACATGGATGACCTCACAACATGCATGACTTCACAACATATACATGCATGACCTCACAACATGCATGACCTCACAACATGCATGCCCTCACAACATTCATGACCTCACAACATGCATGACCTCATAACATGTATGACTTCACAACATGCATGCTGTCTGTACCATTCTAGCACAACTCAGTTCAAAATTACTTTCTTCTCTCTAATGCAACAAGTACTCAACAGCACCCCAAGACTTTTGAGCAAATCTAAATTTCAGCGCACGCCGCGCTGGGCGCAACTCGCGCAGCTTAGAGCCGAGCTGAGGACACGGCAGCAAACAGCGAAGTGTCCTGGAACACACTAACAAGACGTGTCCTGGAACACATTAGCACGAAATGTTCTGGAACACATTGACACGAAGTGTTCTGGAACACATTAACACGAAGTGTTCTGGAACACATTAACACGAAGTGTCCTGGAACACATTAACACGAAGTGTCCTGGAACACATTACCACGAAGTGTCCTGGAACACATTAACACGAAGTGTCCTGGAACACATTACCACGAAGTGTCCTGGAACACATTAACACGAAGTGTTCTGGAACACATTAACAGAAGTGTCCTGGAACACATTACACTGCCTGTCGACACGAGGGCGCTAAAGAGGGCAGTCTGCGCATGTTTTATTTAGGCAATACGCCGCCTCGTAGAGTACCGCCCTCACTTATTCAGCAGCCATTTAAAATTGAGAAGAGCAGCGCTCACGCCTGCCGGAGGAGCCACTTCACAGCTCCAACACCTTTATTGATGTCACTCAAACTCGCAGAAAAGTTGAAGTGTGTGTGTGGGGGAGGGGGGGGGGAAGTGGGAGTTGAACGATGTAGGGAGTGCGGCGAAGAGTAACATTTCGTTTGTCCAGCAAATGAGCAGGAATGAGAGAGTGAGAGAGTGAGGAGTGAAAAGGAGTGAGAGGAGCGAGACGAGTGAGAAAAAGTGAAAGGAGTGGAGTGAGAGAGGAGTGATACAGTGTGAGAGGAGTGAGAAAAAGTGAGAGGAGGGAGAAAGGAGTGATGGAGGGGGGTAGGAGTGAGATAGTGTGAGAGGAGTGAGAGAGAGAGAGTGAGAAAGGGTGTAAGGAGTGAGAGAGAATGAGAAAAAATCAGAGAGGAGTGAAAAAAATAACAAAAGAGAAAGGAGTGAAAGAGAAGGAGAGAGTGAGAGAGAGCGAGAGGAGTGAGAGAAGTAAGAGAGTTGCTAGCAGTTTTATTTTATCACGGCTGGACCGTCGATCCATAAGAGTTGGGCTTTCAGAAGCCACTATACTTTACGCAGGCGCGAGACAAATGTTTTGAACCTTTAATGCACTCGAGCTGAGTGTTGCTCAACTGGCATGTCTCGAGAGGCAAAGTTGGCAATATTGGCTGGATGTTCTGGTGAGCTTGCTATTAACTCTAAGTATTTATGTACGTATTTTCTGGCACGCAAGCATGTGAGTATAAATATATGATTCACACATTGTACGTGTGCGTCCACTCGTACAATTGTTCTCACTCGCTCACGCGACTTGAGCGCCGAACATGGCAAACGAAGCCAAAATTGCATAAGGATAAAGCCCGATTGACATTGGCCGAAAAGATGCGCACCCAAGAATATAACCAACATTTTAAACTATTTTCCAATTTATTTAAACAACATCAGCAATGTATCTGAAAGCTCGAGCTAAGCGTTAGTTCAGCACCGCAGCACCAACACACGTGCTCGCAAATTGCTGAAGTTGTTCGTGTTTTGTTGGCTGCGGCACGCAGCGAGGGGACTGGGGCGCTTCCTGCTCCTGCGCTGCTGGTGCTGGTGTTGTGTGTGTGTGCGTGTGTGTGTGTGTCTGTGTGTGTGTGTGTGTATGCCTGTACACACTCGTGAGGAGGTCCAGTGAGGGGCAGTGAGGGGCAGTGAGGCAGCAACTCACCAGTGAGGCGGTCCAGTGAGGGGCAGTGAGGG
>JACJUY010012074.1:0-10452 GCA_014220935.1 Platorchestia sp. MABIK | reverse complement strand
GTGGTCCAGTGAGGGGCACTGAGGCAGCAACTCACCAGTGAGGCGGTCCAGAGAGGGGCAGTGAGGGGCAGTGAGGCAGCAACTCTCCAGTGAGTGGCAGTGAGGGGCAGTGAGGCAGAAACTCACCAGTGAGGCGGTCCAGAGAGGGGAAGTGAGGGGCGAGGGCCGAGGTGCCCCGCTCGAGGGGCGGGAGGGGCAGGGAGGGGTGCAGCCAGGGGGCGCCAGGCAGGGGGGGGAGGGGCGGGTACCCCAAGGGGGGCCGCTGAGCCGGTACCCGCAGCACCTGCCCACGTGACACGTCACAACACGTCACAACACGTCACAACACGTCACAACACGTCACAACACGTCACAACACGTCACAACACGTCACAACACGTCACAACACGTCACAACACGTCACAACACGTCAGTAAGTCACGCACGTCTTTTGCCAAATTTCTTACTCCAATTTCCTTCAAAAATTTTCCGAACAGCACTGCAGCTCCTATTATTAATTTCATAATTTTTTCTATGTACTTATTCACCTGTTTTGCGTCAATTGCCAGTCATGGTACAGACACTGCTACAGTGCAACACTGCCAGTCATGGTACGGACACTGCTACAGTGCAACACTGCCAGTCATGGTACAGACACTGCTACAGTGCAACACTGCCAGTCATGGTACGGACACTGCTACAGTGCAACACTGCCAGTCATGGTACGGACACTGCTACAGTGCAACACTGCCAGTCATGGTACAGACACTGCTACAGTGCAACACTGCCAGTCATGGTACAGACACTGCTACAGTGCAACACTGCCAGTCATGGTACAGACACTGCTACAGTGCAACACTGCCAGTCATGGTACGGACACTGCTACAGTGCAACACTGCCAGTCAAGGTACAGACACTGCTACACTGCAACACTGCCAGTCATGGTACGGACACTGCTACAGTGTTGAGCGCGTTTGTCAGCGGTAGTTATACTTATGCATTCTGTGTGTGTTGTGTTGGTGTACGCGTTACGAGGTGTGTAAGTGTTGGCACACGTGTCAGACACACACACGTATACACACATCTGCACACATTCACGCTCACACACCTTCACACACACACACACACACCCGCTGCCCCACCACGCGACGCACCACAAAGTTGCCAGCGCCACGGCGAGTGTGTCAGCTGCCGCTGCCTCCAAACTTTGCTGCTGCGAATATTTTATTTGCGTCAAAGTCGCGCCTCAAATGTCCGGCGGAGACTGCTGCTGCGTCCGCAGTGTTTGTGGTCATCCTCGGCAGCACAGCGCGTGGGCGTGGTGTTCCTTGTGTTCTGTTGTGCCTTGTGTTCACTTGTGCCTTGTGTTCTGTTGTGCCTTGTGTTCTGTTGTGCCTTGTGTTCTGTTGTGCCTTGTGTTCTGTTGTGCCTTGTGTTCTGTTGTGCAATGTGTTCACTTGTGCCATGTGTTCACTTGTGCCATGTGTTCCCTTGTGCCATGTGTTCACTTGTGCCATGTGTTCACTTGTGCCATGTGTTCCCTTGTGCCATGTGTTCACTTGTGCCATGTGTTCCCTTGTGCCATGTGTTCACTTGTGCCATGTGTTCACTTGTGCCATGTGTTCCCTTGTGCCATGTATTCACTTGTGCCATGTGTTCACTTGTGCCATGTGTTCACTTGTGCCATGTATTCACTTGTGCCATGTGTTCACTTGTGCTGCTTGTCTCGGCAGGTTGTGTGCTCACAGCCATACTATATGTATATATATACATCCAATATATACATATTAATACATCCACCGTAATTCAGATCAGGTACAGTCTGATTAAAATTCCATTAAATTGTATTATTGATTTAATACTCTGCAGACATTACAATATCTACGACTGTACTGTAGAGACTGTACCGAGATTTCCATGGTCTCTCTTATACATTCTGACGTTTCTTGTTATGCTTTGTACAAAAATTAAATGTAATCTGTGTACAAAATTCGAGATCTAAAAAAAACGTAGCCATTTTGCAATAGTCTTATAGCGTGTAAACAACATGTACTAAAAAGATGAAATATGTTGCTCCGACAAAAGCAAGATTTCAAATGTTGATTGCGTCAATGTTTGGTTTAAGAAGGATGTTTTAATGGATAAAGCGTTTCCAGCGATAGATTTTGTCCGCATCCTCCGTGTTGTGTGGGATGTTTCTGGAGTCTTCCTCTCTGCATGTGAGACAGATGTGAGCTCTGCGTCCCTCCTCACGCTTGTATGAGAAGATTTATAAAAGAAAATAAAATTTTCAATTTACCCTTTTAAATGGAATTTATCTCACCTTCTAGGATGTGGTATTTTACAAATCACAACCTTTTCAAAAAGGCTACATTATTTTCCACTTTATTTCATCTCGTACGTACAGTGTGTGTGTAGGGGCAGTGTCGTACACGAATGTATACGAGACACACGAAGCTGTATTATAAACACACATGACCACACAATACACTCACTTGACCACACAATACACTCACATGACCACACAATACACTCACATGACCACACAATACACTCACTTGACCACACAATACACTCACATGACCACACAATACGCTCACATGACCACACAATACACTCACATGACCACACAATACACTCACATGACCACAATACACTCACATGACCACACAACACACTCACACTCACACACAAAACACAAGCACATGCTCACTGAGATGGCCAACTGACGTTTCCATTGATGGCTGAAGGAAAGCAATTTATATGTCGTGAAGAAAACCATTTTCCCCTCGCGCATCTGAAGACAATTCACAGAAGATGGGATCATTTCCACGTAATCACTTGTTTTCTCCACAAGATGACACTGATCAATTATATATATATATATACAAATTTGGTTTGGTGTCTAAAATGTATATTTATATATTTTAGTGGCAGTGGCAGCAATTGCCTACATGTTGTTGTACACTGTAGAAGCTGAACATTTTCAACAGACATATGACAAATTTTACTATATAGATAATATGACAGAAGAGCTACAAAAAATGAAACACAATGAAACAGACATGTGATGCTCGGTGTAAATGAATGCAACATAGTTAAGCTGAGCTGATCATGTCAGTAGTCGTCATGGAAATGCCTTAATTCTTATTTTTCTATACCTTATGGTTGGCAGATTTCAAAATTTGAAAATTATCATGATCATCATTTTTTCGTTTAAAATAATACTAGATGAGCAATGTAAATTAAGTAGAGCTATTTTTAAAATGCATTTGAGATCAATAATTCTACCACTTGTATGGAGTAATTGATTTGTAATCTTTGCATAAATTTGACCGTTTACCAGCCATCACACTTTAGTGACGACTCGTACATTAAAGATGTTCGTTTGTACATAAAATGTTCAAGTATTCATAAAGTGGTTAGGCCGACATCACTGCCAGTGACATCCATCGCTCACGCTGCCACCAATGCTATGTATTTTACTCCATTAATGCATTGACTGCGATGGGTTAAACTGAAGTTCAATATCCAACTCAAGTTTAAAGCCAAAAGTTGTTAAAAATATTATAAATAGCAAGCATTAAATGGGTAAAATGAATGCCATTAATAATAAAGATTGTTCAAAATGTGTCTTCAAATGACCCATCGATGGGTTATTTCGCAGCTGGAAAAAATGTAAGCTCGACCCACCGGTGGGTCACACCGCAATGAATTTGTTGAAGAAAGACGTGAAGATAATATATAGGTTGAAAATTTTGAGCAACAATTAATATAGTGGTCAGGTATGCAGGGCAGAGCTATCGGCCAGGGGACATGTATGCAGCGTTGAGGCTATGTAGCACCTCTACATGCATGAGCACCCACATACAACGCACACAATCAGCAAATAAATATTGTTCTTAGTGAGTGCACTCTCTATTGTTTCATAACGGCTGCGTTTGGTCAGTGAATTCGCCTTCCAGAGGCCACGCAACAATATTGATCTGTTAGAAATGATAAGCAGCGTGAGCCATTTTACCAACGGATTTCTATAGTTTGAAAACTTTGGAAACTTCAATTAACTCGAATGTGAGTCCATCAGAGCAGTCCACTTACGGCGGGGGGGAGCGTACGCTACGTCATTTTGCCAACAGATATCCATAACTCAGCAATTACAACTTTTACTTTGAAAACTTGAATGAACGTGAATGTGAGCAGAAATTTGGTCATTTGCATAACTTTGAAAGCTTGAATATAGGCTGAATGAGGGGAAAAAGTTGGATGTTTAGAGCAGGGTTCTCAAAGTGGGGTGCGCAGACCCCCAGGGGTCCGTGGCACTGTGACAGGGGTCCGCAAAATGTAACGAATTTAACAGTGGATGCAGTTAAGGTATTCATTTACTGCTTTCCATGACTATTGATGTTATGAAACAGTGCGTACAATGTATACATACATTCCTGAAGGGAATACGTGTGAGGGGTCCTCAGCTTATTTTTGTGTAATAAAAGTGGTCTTTGGTTGAAAAAAGTTGGAAACCCCTGATTTAGGTAACACAACTTACGGTGTGGGGAGCGAAGGCTACGTCATTTTACCGACAGATTTTCATGATTCAGTAATTACAAGTTAAACTTTGAAGCCTTGTAAATGTGAGGGGAAAGTTACATGTTCATGGTACCCAACTCACGGTGTGGGGGGCGAAGGCGAGCGGCACCCCCGAGGCGTGCAGGGAGCTCGCGAGGCTGGAGAAGCTGGCACTCAAGCCTGGCAAGTAAGCTCCGTGCTGCGCCTCAGCCTCACGACTTCTCAGCGAGTCGTAGTAGTCGTCGTACGAGTCGTCCTCCTCCACATGGCCTTCGTCAGTCTCGTGGCAGTCGCCGCCTTCGTCGCTCTGCTCCCCCTCGTCGAACGGAGACGATCTCCGGTGGTCGTCGGGGGAGAAGGAAGTCTGGAAGTCCTTCTCGTTGGTCCGTCCGTTGTCTGCCTTCTGTTTGCCGGACTTCAAGCGGATGCTTTTGACCGACTTCTTGGCATCTCCAAGCAGGGCAGAGATGCTGAAGCTGATCCGCGGCTTCTGCAGCAGCGGCGGAGGGCTGGAGGGCCGGCTGTCGGAGTCGACGTTAATGTCTTCCTCCTGGTCCAGGTCTACGGCCGTCATGTTCATCGGCAGGTCCAGGGCGGCCGAAACTCAACGGTTCCTTGTTGTCGTCCAAATTAGATGAACATGAACGCGAGCAGAAGAAGCAGGGAAAATTCTAAAATTGTTGTCACAAAAGGAACTTAAATCATCAAGTTCGAGTTACTCGGCCTTACATGCCATGTAAGAAGGCCAAAGTTTGAGACGTTTAGAGATTAAATTTGGCCTATCTCTGCGGAAATTTTTTTGTGTTATAACTCTTTCTGTAACACAAAGTGTAGCACATATTAGCACATTTAATGCATGCGCACTGCCTCCTTATAGTGCAAGCACTGCCTTCCAACCCCAATTTTGGCTATTCATCTAAAAATATTCCCTTACGCACCCGTGATTACTCAAGTAAACTCGTTAAACATGAATGCATGTAGAGCACTTAGCTAGGATGAATACACACATATATATTTATACGTATGTCCTGTAAATAAACGTATTTTATACATCATAGCATAATTTAGACATAGCTGTCAGTAGTCGAGTGCTCAGAGAGGGAATACATGAGTGGAGATCCTACCTACATGCGATGGGACCTGCGTGCTGTTGAGCGATGATGGCTGAATGCGCCTAAGAAATTTCGGAACCAGACCAGGGATGCTGGCAAATGTTCTGAACAAAATACCTTCTGTTTATTATATGAAGGTTTGTGTGGTACGGAAGTATCGCTGCACAAATTATATCTTCCACACCACTGACCCATCATTTTGTACGAACAAATTTAGTACATTAAGCACGAAATACCTAATAGTATTCCTCAAATACCATCGATAGTTATATATACATATAGAAGAGAGGACAAAAACTGTTTGTAAAAGTAGGAAGCTTCGCTTGTTTTCATTTGATGGAAATGCCGAGAACTGCACAGTGGGACTGTGAACAGTGTTCATTTAACGTCTTGTGTTCATTGACCATCATGTTCTCAGTGAACATTAACTGTTCATTTAACGTCTTGTGTTCATTGACCATCATGTTCATCTAACATCACATGTTCATCCATTACCACGTGCTAATTGAACATCATGTTCTCATATAACATTACCTGTTCAATAAACATCATTTTTATTTGATATTACATGTTCATTTATCGTTGCCTGTTCACTGAACATCATGTTCTCATTTGACATCAGCTGCCCACTCATATTCATGATGTATGTATATATACACATAAATATATACACATATATATATGTATATATATATATATACATAAACATTTACCCATTCTTCAACTCACAACTAACTCATGTATTTATCCTTTTTTTCGGTACAACTAAGTTTTCATTCGTGAAATTCAATTTCCTTTCATTTTATGTTCCTGCTGTTTAGTGTACTCACCAGAATGTATCATGTCCGTCACTGAACAGCTGCGGCATGGCAGGAGGCATGGTCACTGGGCAGCCATAGAGTCAGAACATTTTTGGGGGTCACTATATATCTATTTGTGTACTGTGTGTAGATAAATATATATATATAGTACTGCAGGCAGTGTTGCACTGTCCAGTACTGCAGGCAGTGTTGCACTGTCCAGCACTGCAGGCAGTGTTGCACTGTCCAGTACTGCAGGCAGTGTTGCACTGTCCAGTACTGCAGGCAGTGNGCAGGCAGTGTTGCACTGTCCAGACTGCAGGCAGTGTTGCACTTTCCAGTACTGCAGGCAGTGTTGCACTGTCCAGCACTGCAGGCAGTGTTGCGCTGTCCAGTACTGCAGGCAGTGTTGCACTGTCCAGTACTGCAGGCAGTGTTGCACTGACGAGTACTGCAGGCAGTGTTGCACTGTCCAGCACTGCAGGCAGTGTTGCACTGTCCAGTACTGCAGGCAGTGTTGCACTGACGAGTACTGCAGGCATTGTTGCACTGTCCAGCACTGAAGGCAGTGTTGCACTGTCCAGTACTGCAGGCAGTGTTGCACTGTCCAGCACTGCAGGCAGTGTTGCACTGTCCAGTACTGCAGGCAGTGTTGCACTGACGAGTACTGCAGGCATTGTTGCACTGTCCAGCACTGCAGGCAGTGTTGCACTGTCCAGCACTATCCAGTAGAAGACTGGAGTACTAAGGCTTACTTCCATCATGTCTCAATAAGATGGAGATCATGAAGGTATTTCACACAAAGTGTGTACGGACAATGTATCCACTGAGTTTAAATTTTAATAATGTGTATCTGTGATACTGTATGGGATAGTTTTAATTTAAATTTATTTTTCCAACTCATATCTCTTCTAAGCGGCAGCTTAATAAAAAATGGAAGAATATTGAATCATAGATATTTAATCACTAAATAGATACATCTTTTGTGGACACCCTGTATCCAAACTATCGGGACAAATCATCTATAGGTAACGAATTTTGACTTGTGAAACAGCTTGTCTAAGCTGCTTGTCTAAACAGCTTAATTGTCCAAACAGCTTGTCTAAACAGCTTAATTATCTAAACCGCATGTCTAAACAGCTCAATTGTCTTAGCCGCTTGTCCAAACAGCTTAATTGTCCAAACAGCTTGTCTAAGCAGCTTAATTGTCTAAATTGCTTGTCTAAACAGCTTAATTGTCCAAACAGCTTGTCTAAACAGCTAGTCTAAATACCTCGTCTAAATACTTTGTCTAAATACCTTGTCTAAATACCTTGTCTAAATGCCTTGTCTAAATGCCTTGCCTAAATACCTTGTCTAAATACCTTGTCTAAATACCTTGTCTAAATACCTTAATTGTCTAAATATATAGGTCATCAAGATCTATTCCAATGGCACCTTACATTCTAATTAGCATGGTTACATTCTAATTAGCAAGGTTACATTCTTATTAGCATGGTTTAATTAGGAATAATCTAATCTTACATCGTGAAGAATATTTCCTCAACAAGCAAAAAGAGAAGCCATCTTTGCAAGATCAAAATACATATTTTATATATATATATATATCACACCAAAAAATGTTTTGACACTCTTTCATATAAATATCGACGCCCGAATTGACATGAACTCGACCGAATTACGGTTACATGAAGCAAAAATGCCATTTTACTACATCCATTCCCTTCCAATTAAAGGGCAATACAACGAAAGACAACTAAAGAACACAAGGAAAGAAATTAGAGAAGCGAGTGTGTGCTTCCTGTGTGGAGCGGCCAATGTGTTTGGAATAAATGTGTGTGTGTGTGTGTGGTGTGTGACTGAGCACACATCAGCTCTGATGCATCACACAGTGGTGTGTGTGTGTGGCGTACCATACACTCTGTGTTCTACTGCTATATACAAGCTACTCAGCGACCGTTGACATACAGACCGACTCACACAGAACCATTGCAGTGGCACATGCAGATTTGCCGCCCCGCTGCAATTGACCTATCGCTCATTGAGGACATTTTGCGCTGCTGTTTACATCTGTGAGCTTCAGTAATGCTGAGGTGCGCTGTCAATGGGCGAATTGTTCTGCATGCGAGCTTGTTTTGGACCTGAACAACACAGTCTAACTTTTTCGCCGGAGCATGCATGTTTTTCGCCGCCTAAGCGATTTAATTACTTGCGCGGCGAAAAACATGCCTGCATGCGGCGAAAAAGTTAGACTGGGGTAAATTGCACAATTCGTTTACAATTCGATCGGTTCCTGAGCAATCAAATCGAGCTGAATTATTGCGGCAATAGTTAACGAAGTCCGCTTTGCTTCCAAAAAGGAGAGGTGTTGTGCGGCGTGCATCGATCCATTCTTATATATATATGTAGATCCATGTTGGAATGTCTTCTGGACATAACTATTAAAGATAATCATCTTCAATGTGTTGGTCGGTAGTTATGCCTACGTTACACCTGAGCAGAGAACAACAACACGGGGCACAGTTCTGTTCTGCCAGCACAGTTTTGGCCGGCAGAACAAAAGGCAGTTGGCAAGCGAGATTAGAAGTTTAGTTCTTAGGCCGGTATATGAAGTGTATATTACAACATTGCCGTGAGAATGAAGTCATTTCAGATTATAACATTGGTCGGTTAATGAAGTCTTTTCAGCGTCAGAAAACAACAAATTTAGTCCACCGACGTGCAAATAAAGTCTTTTCAGGCTGCAAATTAAGTAGATAGCCGTGCGACGACAGCACCACAGCACCACAGCACACCACACGATCCGCACACGGCTGAGCCACACAGTCTGCGCGGCCGCTCTCAGCTGTGGCAGGCGAGGGCGGTCGCCTGTTCCCTTAGGCCTCTCGCCTGCCATTGGCCGCCCTGAGCTCAGCTGCGGGCCGTGATTGGCCTGCCAATATTGCACTTTTGCTCCACCCTGGGCCGGCCTGATGCTGGCAACGCACCACAGTGCATCAGATGCCTAACGCGCACCACAGTGCATCAGATGCCTAACGCGCACCACAGTGCATCAGATGCCGAACGCCGCATCACAGTCTCAAATGGCATCAATTCAAAGTGTTTCTGTGAGGCGACCTGTGAGTATGTGAGGTCCCCACACCCTGCATGCCTCACGGGAGGCCCCTACAGGCAGCAGCTCTCAAGGCACTCATTGCTCCTCCCCTTGCCCAGAGTTCCCATTGGCAGCAGCCAACCCCACCACCTAACCTCCCCCACCACCTAACCCCCCCCACCACCTAAGCCCCCCGCTTGCCCCACCAAACAACACAACAACAACAACTGCTACACGCTATTACAGCCTCCTATTATTCTACTTATTGCTTCGTAGGCAATCACGACTTTTAGTGGCTATTGAAGGTAGCTATTGCGCCAACGCGGCTATTGCAGCTAATATTGCTGCTAATATCACGTGCGCCAACGCGGCTATTGCACCTAATATTGCTGCTAATTTCACATGCGCCAACGCGGCTATTGCAGCTAATATTGCTGCTAATTTCACGTGCGCCAACGCGGCTATTGCAGCTAATATTGCTGCTAATATCACGTGCGCCAACGCGGCTATTGCAGCTAATATTGCTGCTAATATCACTACGCGCAATAACTTACCCATTGCTGCTAATGTTGCTGCTAACATTACGGTCATCCTAGCACCTAATATCGTCATAATATTGCCGCAACTAATACAGCAGGGACGTAACCCAATATCGCAATAATATTATTTAGTTACGCGGATATAAATGATATCCTCGTAATCCAATATCGCTGCAATAATATTGGAACAAAAGACCTAGCGCCGCTAATATTGCATAAAATATTGCCACTGGTGACACGACGAGTTTCTGTTTGTGGTGATGACCCCTTCATGTTCCTGGTGATGTGTGGTGATGTGTGGTGATGTGTGGTGATGTGTGGTGATGTGTGGTGATGTGTGGTGATGTGTGGTGATGTGTGGTGAT
>JACJUY010012073.1:0-23465 GCA_014220935.1 Platorchestia sp. MABIK | reverse complement strand
CCCCACACCTAGATCACTAGTCTAGATCAATAAGCCTCCTCCATTCACCTCATTTTAATCAATTCTCAGCAGCAACAGAAAGAGTTTCGGCTCTGCTTAAAATTTCCGAATTGGTCTTACCAAAATTTGCAGTCAGCTCTTTAGCAGTTCTAATTTCCGCTTGACTACAGTAAACCCTGAGAGAGGGCAACAAACCGTGAAAAATTCAAGGAAAAACAACTCGGCAGAACAACAGCTCTTGGTTCACTCTAAAGGCCCCTCGTCATCTGCCAGCCCCCGGCCAGCAATAGGTTAGTCGGTCGGTTGCATCTCATCAGCACCTGCTTTGTTCCATCATGTCTCACTCAGCAGACCACCGCCAGGTGTCGGCAGCATTAATCCGGCCACGCTGCTCAGCATGCATTCAACGCCTAGCCAGCAAGTCTCCTGGTATTTACTCCATTTTCCGATTCATTAATTTACCGGGCACCCTTCCAACGTGTCAGAAATGCTTGTGGAACAACTGGAAAATGGGAGAGAATTAGGACATGCTCGTACTTTTTAATCATAGTCTCAACAGCATCTGATGATAAGCGCTTTGTCTATTTCCTTGATTTTACACTAGCATTTATGAACTCAATGTTTCAACGAAATATTCGCTTAAATTAGCAACTTCTAATTTTACAAATTTAATTAACCCTCTATATTTGGCAGCTGGAAACGAACCAACAAGTAACCTCCTGAGGATTTCTTGAATGGATTTGAATGGATTTCTTTATTTTCGTCATATAGTGTTTGAACTTGAGCAACGTTTGTAAGTTTACCTATTTGTGGTCATCCGCAGCCTTGATAAAATGAAACAATCGAACCACACGTTCAACGGCAACTTTTAAGAGCGAGGACAACTGTGTCTCCGCCACTCGGGGCCTCCGTCACTCGGTGCCTCCGTCACTCGGTGCCTCCGTCACTCGGTGCCTCCGTCACTCGGTGTCTCCGTCACTCGGTACCTCCGTCACTCGGTGTATCCGTCACTCGGGGCCTCCGTCACTCGGTGTCTCCGTCACTCGGTGCCTACGTCACTCGGTGCCTCCGTCACTCGGTGCCTCCGTCAGTCGGTGCCTTCGTCACTCGGTGCCTCTGTCACTCGAGTCGCTGTGACAGAGAACAAAACCAACGCGCGTCTTTATTTTGGTGCGCAGAGACAAATCTGACCCTCGTCTTCACACCTCGAGTTGAGTTATTAACGAAATATATTTTTTTAATTTGGTCGTGTACTAAGAGATGAATTTAAGTGAATTTTTTAGAGATGGTTGGCACTTGTCAAATGAGCATATTTTGACTAGTAATGGAACCCTAGTTGGCCCGGAGAAAGTACTGAATGGCCTGAAAATGACTTCAGATCTCACAGAGCTTTCCTGCAGGAGCACTTTGATCCGTGATCGAAGAGACAGAAGGTAACATTCAGAAGTTAAATTATTTTCATACAAGAAAATACTCTCTCGCATGCACCTCATGACGCTTCGGATTACCTCCATAAACTGGGGTTCTGTCTGCTTCGAAAGATGAAGTGGCCCACAAATTCCCCAGATCTAAGCCCAAAAGAAAAGGTGATGAGCATTCTAAACAACTACTTCACGCAAATGGGTGTTTATTTAAAAACATGGGCGAGTGGCGAGAAACCTATCTTGGCATGTGGAGAGTTACTGCAGATCAGATCCTGAAATTACGAAATTTCATGCATCAAGGAATTAAGTCATTTTCAAGAAAGAAATGCAAATTTCATACTAATCTCCAATTATTGTTCATTTGAAATACAATTGTTGTAGATGTAACAATCCTCCTAATTTAACTGGTGCTCACATGCAAGTAGAAAACAAGAACTAAAGTGATCATTCCTGCGGTTGGATGAGTGGCAATTACCCTTGCTACTAATTTAGCTCAGTATTATCTCCAGCTAATCAGGATGAATGGTCTTATTCATTACCGCTGCAAAAATGCATCCATTTTGGGCACTTTGCACCTGTCAGAAGTGCTGACATTCACTAAAATAATTTGTCATTTCATCACTTAAGTGCGGGCATTATTGAGAAAATGAGCTCTCCCTAATGACTTGGCACGCTGTGTGTATTATATGAGCCTGATAGTGCATGCCAAATACCTCGGGAAAATTCTTCAATGAAAAGGCAGAAAAAACTCCATTCGACCATTCGCCTTCATGTTAAGACATCCCCCACCGCCTCAGATAGCGAGCCCGTCGCTTAACACTTCAATCACACACGTCATTTGCTCTCAGCTTACTGAGGTTCTCTGTTTTTTATCTAGGGAATGATATTCTCCTCTATGATTTCACCCTCCGGGATTTTCTTCTCTTGAAATCGTACTTAATTATTTCGTTTCTAAGGACCTTGAGTCGATTAGGAAAAACCCAAAAAATATTCAACAGAATTATTTGTGTCTGTTTTTTGATGACAGCAAACCAGTCCAAAAACAACTCCCAAAATATCGTTGTACAAGAATTTGTTGCCACAAATGAGTTGAGTGGTAAAATCAAGTGTTGTTTACTAATTTATCAGTTTATTTCAAGCCAACTTCCTTCGAATCGATGGACGATTTGTGAGCTGTTACGATGGACTGGAATTGTTTAATTACTTGCGATCCTTTAGTTCCTGACAAACCTTTGTAGTACTGTACTCATGTCAATTTCTAGAGCACACAAGAAAAACAAAAAGGTTACTAAGATATAAATTTCTGTTGTTTATACTCGACCATTCGTTTATAATGGCAGTGTAACAAGATCTGATCTTGTTGTAAGCCGCCTGCACCCCACCAGTCTCCCAAGGCCAAAAGAAAGGTAACCAGCAATTAATTTATTCAACCTTCAACTTCCATCAGAGTAAATGGACGCGACACTGTCAGAACTCCTATCATAAATTATAAAAGTACTAGAGAGAGGGAGAGAGAACGTCGGCACCAGTCCCCTCATGGAACCTACAACAAACAGAAAAAAAACACCAATAAGACTACTGCGACAAAATAAGAATAATTAATATGACAATTTCCTATATTATGACCTACACACGTTTAAGTTTAAAGCATTTTACACACCTATGAAGGGCGTTCCGACGTGGCACAGGAGGACAAGATACAAGGGAATGCTACCGTGGGTTTGAACTTGGGTTCTACTACTCGTTTAATCTACTTTGTCATACTTAAGAATACAGCCCACTACAGGCAGAGAAGTCAAGTCATCACTTTTTTTCGGCAGCGTTCTTTATTTCGGACTCAGGTAATTAATAGCTTTAATTTTTTGAGAACTCATCAAGTAACATTATACATAAAGTTAAATTTCTGTAAAACTGGCATCTAATCCATAAATTTCAAGTTTACTCCATCACGTAGTGATCTTGGTAGAATTGAATGGGGCTGATGTGAGTAATTAAGGCATTTCTGTTCAAGTTTTCAAAATTTGCCTCGGTGTGTTTGGGAAATTCAAAAAACTGCAATGAGTTTGCCTAACATGAATATATAAATGAGCTCATGTTAATCCACGCCTTTAGATGCAAGAGCCGCAACATCTGGTGCCGGCCCGACCTGCGCTGACGTGAAGCTCGCCGCTCGTCGCTGCTGGCCGGACATTTGCCCGCACCCTCATTGGGGGCACATCTCACCAGTGCTGATTATGCTGCCTTCTTGTTCTCAATGACAGCTCTTATCTCTATGTAAACTTGTGACAGAGACTTAGAAGTGGACGCTTTTGAAAGTATTTGTTATCGGCAGAAAACGGTTCATTTTTGAGATTTGCTTTTATCAAAAATTAAAAGTACATAAATAACGAGTGATAATGCCAAATACCGCTCGTCTCAGATCCATTCAGGAAGCAGGCCTGAGCAACGTGGTTTTCTTCCATAACCCATAACAGATTATCTTGGGTGTGTGTGAAGGAGAATTGATGAGATTGTTCTTTAGCGTTTTCACGAGCAAAATTAGAAGATTACTGTTTATTTGAAAGAGTAATATAAGAACGAAAAGATGAATGATTTACTTTGTTGAGGCGAATGTGCAGAAAGACTGGGCTGAAAAGGATACTTAAATCCTGGGAGTTGACACCGTAGACTTTTATTTGAACTAGTCTGAAAATAATTTCTGTCATTGTTCTAAACAACAGTTCTGGACGATGTAAATATTCCAAAGAGTTTTTTGTCCTTTCCAAATACGAGTTTCTTCAGTGCACAAATACATGAATATTTTATTCACGATTACTATTAGGATGTATATATTTGTTTGTCATTCATTTCCTGCGACTAAGTTGAGGAAACGATCAAATCCCGTCATTTTTGGCGTGTCGTGTACATTAGGGTACAGTAATGTTCGACAAATCACACAACACACGTTCCTATTTCCTACCAATACACAGGCTATTCATTCCGACTACGAATCTCATGGATTTTTACGCTGAAAATTGTGAAGTTGATGAAGCTCGTATCACAGATACGTTCATCACACATTTTGTGATGGTGGGTGTGACACACGGACAGACGGACGAACAGACGCTGCTCTTTTCATAGTATTGGTTATGATTACAGAACCTTTTCCATGCATTTAGGGTGACCTCAAAAAAAAGAAACCGGACACAAATTGAATTCGTAATTTTGCACCAAAACCGAATGGACTTTAATTACTCATCGTGGATTGAATTTCCAAAGAGTTTGTCGGAATTTTTCCTATCTACATAATCAACATGATCAAAAATTGTGGAACGCAAAATGAAGAGGCAAAGAGGCAGTGCGTGCACTCGAGTGATCTCCTGCAGTTCGTGTCCAGCCAGATATTCCTATCCTGCAGTTCGTGTCCAGCCAGATATTCATATCCTGCAGTTCGTGTCCAGCCAGATATTCATATCCTGCAGTTCGTGTCCAGCCAGATATTCATATCCTGCAGTTCGTGTCCAGCCAGATATTCATATCCTGCAGTTCGTGTCCTGGTGGATATTCATATCCTGCAGTTCGTGTCCAGCCAGATATTCATATCCTGCAGTTCGTGTCCAGCCAGATATTCATATCCTGCAGTTCGTGTCCTGGCGGATATTCATATCCTGCAGTTCGTGTCCAGCCAGATATTCATATCCTGCAGTTCGTGTCCAGCCAGATATTCATATCCTGCAGTTCGTCTCCAGCCAGATATTCATATCTTGGAGTTCGTGTCCTGGCGGATATTCATATCCTGGAGTTCGTGTCCAGCCAGATATTCATATCCTGCAGTTCGTGTCCATCCAGATATTCATATCGTGCAGTTCGTGTCCAGCCAGATATTCACATCCTGCAGTTCGTGTCCAGCCAGATATTCATATCTTGCAGTTCGTGTCCAGCCAGATATTCATATCCTGCAGTTCGTGTCCAGCCAGATATTCATATCCTGCTGTTCGTGTCCAGCCAGATATTCATATCCTGCAGTTCGTGTCCAGCCAGAAATTCACCTCCAAATGGGGCTCGTTCCCACGGTCATCGGTCTTGTACTCTTGGCAATAGCAAATCAAACTTTCTTTGTTCTCATTTCCATCAACGTTTTCCTTTCAAATTTTTTCGAATTTTCGATTGAAGAATGCTTACCATAATGAAAAATGAGTTGCCTCCCTCACCTCCCGCACCTCTCGCACAGAGCTGGAGAGGCAGCCCCCTGAGGAGCGCGCGAGGCGACCTCAGCACGCCAGGCAGGAGGGGTCGCTCACAGAGTACGATGTTGTGAGAAGAACACCCGCGTCATTTTCAAAAATTCAATTCACTGGCAAGTTCATATTCCCAATAAAATTTAGAATATTGAGAGGGAAAACAGTAGATCATAATCGCTGAGTTGCAGTAATATTTTAAAAAATTTTACGACTTTATTGCCATCACTTTGGCATTAAAAAAAAATCCTCCAAAGCTCTCACAATAATTTTAGACGATTCACGAGAGACCCATTATTTACCCATTGATAAACATTGCTTTAACTCAATTGATTCAGTAATTGTTAAATAAAATGCCCATAAACTCTGCCCCCACTCTTCATTTTTCACTACTACGCTAACACTTGGGCCGCCGAGCGCTGTGTTGTGAGAGAGTCGGAGCTGTGGTCGGTGAATTCTTCACATGCGTACTAATGGAGTAAAGGCTTAGACAAATTGCTGCCTCTGTTGAACTCTTTCAGCAAATGGAGAAGGTAATAATGCAGTCATTACCGGCGGCAGAGCCTAAAGTGCACTCGGTGTGTTGTCTAGAAAGCGTGCCTGACTCGCGTGTCTGGAGAGGGTGCAGTCATGTATAGCAGAACTGCACCCAACACCACAAAGACATGCACGCAAACCATTGAGATGCAAGACAAGAATCCCAGCCATACTGCACACATGATATTAAGCAGAGACCTCTTAGCCTCCTTAGGAAGCTGTTTGGCGGTGTCCCCTCCGACAAACACGGCTTCTAGGGCCACCCACAAATTCTGGACGAGCAGCCAGCGCTCCAAAACATCGTTTGTGCTCGACAGGTCGTTCCCCACTTCTAGGTGTGCTTGCGGAGTGGGCTGGTGTGCCTGAGGAGCGCAGGCGAGACATCCAGTTATGGAGACGTGGATTAGAATCGAATTAGAATCTTAAACCCTAAATCAATTGCAAATTAGAATCAATATGGGGAAAACTATTTTATATTTACGTCGAGCAACAGTAGGTTTTATTCTGACTGTGAACTTCAATTAATTTTTTTATTAAAAAAAAAATGTTGCGCATGGCTTATAAAAGAAATTCAGGATTCGTAAAAAAGATTAAAATTATCTACTACTCTACTACAAATTTTAAAAATTGAAATTACTCAAAACGGTGAGCCAGGAGAGCTTTGCGATGGTGATTTTCCTGTTCAGCTCCCCAAAATTTGTATTTGTACAAACAAAAAAGGTAAAATTTGCTGAACATTGTAACCAGTGTCGTACGATCACCGCTCGCAAAACAACACAGAAATTTGGCTTTTCAAAATGAACATTAAAAGAACGTTATTCATACCTCATATTACTTTACGTGAGGTTAAAATTCGTTGTTTTCTCCTCAAATTAATGCCTCCGATGTTCATGACTGTGTAAACAACTTCAAAGAATCAATTAAGCAGAAATCATGAATAAAAATGCTGAAATGCGGAACTGATAAAACATCTCTGATCATTTCAGATTTAAATAAACATTCATTTTCCTCGCGCATTTTTCTCGAACTGTTTGAAAAATTTTCAGAGAACTCCATTCTTACGAGCAGGCATAAAAGAAATGTGACCAAGTATAGAGCAGATTTCGTCCTGACAATTTTTAGTAAATATTTAGTATAATTTTAGTTCTATTGGAGCGCTATTTCAATACTATTTTCGTAATGTTTTTAGTAAATTTGGAAAAGTTTCATAAAAAACGTGTAAATTTTACTTCGAACAAAACTCATTTCTCTATGATAAACAGCGTGGATTCCGTACTAAAAAATCGGCCCCGAAAGCCATGCTGAATCATTTGCTATATTTTTGGTACAAAGAAACATGATCTGCTTTGAACTAACTCACGTTACGAATCTGGCTGTGTTGGTCACAGCACATCACTCTCGACACTCCGATGTTACAGTGATGCAGGAAAATTGACGATAGGGGGCCTAAGTCATACCTGACAAATAGAAAACAATTTGTTGTAATTGATGACTTCTATCTGATCGGAACTTACTGATATTGTACATGGCGTTCGGTTACGATCGCTTTTGGGAGATATTCTGATTTTGATATTCATCAATGATATTCTTACCTGCTATTCGTTCTTTAACTTCATGATTTTTACTGATGGCTGTACTTTCCCATCAATCATTCCTAGTGAAAACATTCATACAGTACCAAGCAGAATAAATAGCGAGCTAAAGAAAGTTGGAATGGGGCTCAAGCGAATTAAACATAAATCAAGGTCAGTAAAACTTGATACACCACATTCTCTGTAAGCAAAACGCATTTCTCACACTCATCAAAATCGTCGATGGCCAGACAAAAGAAGCTAGCTAGTCCAATTTTTTGGTAATTATCATTGATCCAAATTTTATTTTAAAGAAACATCTCTCACATAGAGCTAAAATGTTTAAACCAGCGGAAACACTTGATGCACTAAAACATGTCATGCCAAAGCAACTCTGCAAATACTAGGTGTTACATTCGTCCAACCATTCGTGAAATATAGACACATAAAGGAATGGTGTGGGGCGTAACAAATAAAACGAAGGTCTATTTTTTCTAAATGAAACCAATCCTAAGTCATTTCTTGAACATGCAATACTCTCTTGTATCATTACCATAGTATGGCAAATCAAATTAATATCATTATTGATTCTTCTAAATTAAAAACCACTCGCACTGTCTAGTGTGCGCTGAAGTTCAATGTTCTAGATTATGAAAATTGTACCCATAGAATAAAACTTCCCTAAATGCCCTGAAAGTCAATTAACTTAATCGAACCCACACGCAGTTATATCTTAGTCTGTACATTCTAATAGTATTAAATAAGTACTTTACATTTTACCATTGTAGGACTCCTAGAAAGAATTACTGAAATAGTAAAACCTTCAAAATATCTGCTACTTTTTATTCTCATTCGTGTTCAACTACTTTTTGCAAAACATTCATCACGAAATCCCTCGTTTGCGAATGATTCTGTTCACAAAAGAGAGTACAATTGTACTCAATATTAGTTCCAAACGCACGGTAGTGAATTTGCTTGTTTGAACTCCATTTATTTGCAATGAAAGCACAGCGTTGAATTTACCCTCCGTTATAAATTAATGAACGAGAGCGTGGATCGTGACTTTCGAGCGAGCGTGCAGACGCAAACAAATAGAACTCTCCTGGTTACACAATTTTCAAATAAATTCACTTTTTATGTACTATAACATTACAGACTCTGGATCTGAAATGGAACTAATTATTGGAAATGCGAGTGTAGCACGCGCGTCACAAAGAGTGGCGCGAGAAGCAAGAGGCGCATGCACCAGAAGTGTGTGAGGCTGCACGCGGGAGAGCTGCTCCGCACCTCGCAGGGTTACACAAATTACCTGAGCTCGCTCATCGGTCCACTAACCACACCATGGCTGCGGTGGCCTGCTGAGGTACAGGTGAGTGCAGCGCTGCAATACCGCGACGCAGGAGGCGAGGTGGCTCAAATAAATGGATGAGAGTCAAACGGGCCCTGCATAGGCTTTATAACTTATAGCCCGCAGTCCCCAGCCACTCACGCTGTGCCTGCGGTCCCCAGCCACTCACGCTGTGCCTGCAGTCCCCAGCCACCTAAGCCACCTACCACCTACTCTGGCCCGCAGTCAAAAGGCTCCTCCGAGTGCCACTCACTCTGGTCATGTGGCGCTTCTGGCAGAGTATAGCGGCGCGCTGTTCAGCAAGATACTCACTGCGCACGGCACCTGCGAAGAAATCAGATAAGTCACGTGGTATTTAGCTCGAATGAATATTGCTCTTCAAGTTATGAGTAAAGGCAAAATTTATCTTTCGCATCATAAGGACCATACCATCCGTTTTCGTTGCCAGGAGTTCAGTTGATGAGAGTCGTCTCTTTCCAGACGGCGTGATGCGCCATTTCTAAGCGGCTAACTCTGATCACCTTCATTAATTTACTGGATGAACTACAGATCGAGTCGTGATAACCTCATGCGAATGCGTGTTTGCCGAAATTATGGGTAGATATCTTTGTACGATTTTTAGAAAGAGGTGGAAGTGAAAACTGACATCAAGTGCTAAACATAGACTACTAAGTTTTCTAAGTATCAGATTGATATTCAATTTTTAGGATGAAAAAACACCTGGACAAGTATCTCAATTTTCGTTTTGATATATTTTCACGTGTGTTTTACATGGTTTTCTTTCAAATTTACAAGTGATTGAACAATACCATTGGTCTCCTGGAGCCGCCCGTATTGCGATCTTATTGAGTGAGTTATGGACTAGGTGCCTGCTGCTCTGCCTGTGTCTCCTCGCATGTTAGAGGAACGCAAGCCCCAGGTGCGTTGCTCATTTGAATTTAATCAAAGAGAAAGGTTACCTGGAAGCCCATTTCGTGAATACAAGACGCTTCTCGCAGCAGCGCCGGAATTCGAGGATCCCAATTTACCAAGAAGTCCTCCGTTCGCGGGTACTGGACGACGGGGGCACAGGGTGCAGCGCAGGCACCTTTGCACTTTGGCGACCTGTGACCAGCGCAGGTGTGGCAGTCCTTCACGGCTGTCTTCGTGGCGGCTCCAAATATCACGAAATGCCCGGACCAATCGAGTGTGTCCTCTTAGAGATTGGGTGCGTTTCGACGTGCATTGACATGACTCAACCTTTGCGTCAAAGGAAAATTCGGGCAACCTCTTTGGATTCGTTATTTGTTGCGGAACTAAAAATTTTACATGATCAAATCATGGAGCCAAAGTATAAGCTCTCCAATCCTTTGATTTTTAAGATCTCTCCGTTTCCATAGAAATAAATATCCGTTCTAAACACAGGATTACAATAATTATAATTTTTATTGAACTTAACTCAAACGCGGCAGTTTGTTAGAATGGTTGCATAAATATAAGTTGTACATAAAAGTAGGGAGCAAGATTCCAGGCCATATTGTTAGTTTGGGAATTTTTGGGACTTTTTGGACTTTTCGAGTACCAAAACCAAAAGATAAATACATTTTCTTGACAATTATGAGTTATCCGCTCAATTTCCAGCGAAGGAATCACTCTTATCAAAAAGTTACAACAGTGAAAGAAATAAGAGCACGTTACATTATTGAATTTCGTTTGAAGCTAATTTTGTTAAAGCTTACATTGATATAAGCGAAGCTTACATGTAAGCGAAGACCCATGCAATGTAACCCATGTTATGCATCTAACGTCTGAAGCACTGGTGTCTTATGATTAAATTATAAATTCCCAAGTATTTGAGTCTAATTATTCAATTCTAGCTTTTGAAGCATTTGTGTCTTTTTATCCATTTCCAACGTCAGAAACATTGATGTCTTATTACTCCCTTCTAACTTCTGAGTTATTGAACTGCTGCGTGTTGCTATGACGCAGATTTTCGCAACCCGGAACTGCTGCATGGTGTTATGACGCATAGTGGCCGTTGCCTTAAATTCCTCCGCATTGTCAAGGCGCAAAGTCATTGTGGCGCAGAAAGTCATTGTGCCGCATGTCGTTTTGACGCAAATTCATTGTAGCCCGGGAACTCTTGAGTGCTGTTGTAAACCGGAGATTTTGCAGCCTAGAATAATTCCCTGGGACATCTTTTTTATTGAGAATCGAACAAAGAGTTATGATAAAAATTTATATACATTACATGCACATTGAAAAATCAAAAGGATTTCGCTATGTATGCTAAATCTATGATATAATGAAATAAAAAAGTAAAGCTGTTCCGCTTGTTGCGCCCTTACGAAGCGTCAGATGGCTCCATTCATCTAACTGAATTAGGTGTAATGCGAGGTTCGTTTTAGCATGAACTTTGTACTCCCCAAGTATAGCTTCAGCAACCATGAGCCATCAGATCACTACTCATGTTTCGCAACACTAAACTCGCATCAGCTTATGATTGCAGACAACAGTGTTCAAATTTTAAAGATGTCTCACGCTACTCCAGAAACTTTTACTGTATAAAATAGCCATAAAAATAGCTGGCAAATGCAGCATTGGCCTCACACTCTGTCGACGCCACGCCCGCGGCATGTGAGGCCGCACCACTGTGAGCCTGTCGTGGCCTCCCGCCCTCTAACAGCGGCGGCAGCCTCTCGTGCTCATTGAATAAGTCCATGGGTTCCTCTTGGTGCTTGAACAGCGTGCCTGGCCACATCATTTTATCTGGTATAACATTTACTATTTCTCAAATTATCGATCTTCCGCTCAAAAGCTTTTAAACAGTGCTAGTGTGTGCAGAAAATTAGCTTCTACTCATTATTTGAAGCAATGTCAACTATTTTAAAGATCAACTAACTTTACGCTTGGCAGTAATTTTCCTCCAACATATAAAACTGATAGAACACTTTGCTTTTCAGTCTCTCATTCACAAAAGGAGGGTGTGTCTTTTTCTCTGCGTTGCCTGGTCCCTCGTGAAAGCCTCACAAGGAAGCAGGCCAACGCAAAGAAAAAGACACACTCTAGC
The DNA here is from genome assembly GCA_014220935.1 of Platorchestia sp. MABIK. Taxonomy (NCBI): domain Eukaryota; kingdom Metazoa; phylum Arthropoda; class Malacostraca; order Amphipoda; family Talitridae; genus Platorchestia; species Platorchestia sp. MABIK. The sequence goes on along the minus strand of JACJUY010012073.1, from coordinate 11,319 downwards.
AATTCGCCATCATTGAAAGAAAATCGATGACTGTCAAATGAGAATGAAAATTTTACCTAACAAGCTCAATTATACTGATTTTTTGCCACCATTGAGATTTATTTTTAAGCACATTTTACCTGCTACACGATATTTTAATTCAAATCTACCTAAATCTGCCTCAAGCTATGCACCAGAGGCTAAGTACACATGTTCATTGTTTAAGTCATAGAAACATTTTCTATTTTCTGTCACGAAGCAAGCCAAAAAAATATGATTTTGAAATTCTAAGAACGACTCACTATTCATTAGTGAATAAAGGTTTGAACACAAGTTGAATTTCGAGTTTTTCTTAAGGCAAATAAATTTGAGATGAACTTTGAAACTACGTTTTTTAATTGTCCCCAAAAATGGGGTATTTTCATTGTTCGTATTGTCTAATTGTTCATGTCCAACCTCAAGCGTACGACGAACTGTTTAAAGACGCAACTCGAGTACTTATCATCGTAACTTTCCGTGCATGTTAACAGCCGTACACTTGGTGGTGTGGGCCTGGCTACGCACGCTGCACTTCTGTCGGGCGTGGTCCCAAGGCCTGCAAGGTATCACGGGACTTCACGTGGTCCCAAGGCCTTCAAGGCATCACGGGACTTCACGTGGTCCCAAGGCCTTCAAGGCATCACGGGAGTTCACGTGGTCCCAAGACCTTCAAGGCATCACGGGACTTCACGTGGTCCCAAGGCCTTCAAGGCATCACGGGACTTCACGTGGTTCCAAGGCCTTCAATGCATCACGGGACTTCACGTGGTCCCAAGGCCTTCAAGGCATCACGGGACTTCACGTGGTCCCAAGGCCTTCAAGGCATCACGGGACTTCACGTGGTCCCAAGGCCTTCAAGGCAACACAGTCATCACCAGAACCTCATGAACCTTCATCTGGCCTCACAGATTTCATCAGAGCCTCAAGGGCTTGCATCTGGCCTCATGGACTTTAACAGAGCCTCACGGACCTTCACATGGCTTTACAGACTTGAACAGGGTCTCCAGGGCTTTTGCATGTCTTTACAGACTTTAACCGGCCTCACTGGCCTTAAAATTACCTTGTAGGCTTTAACAGAGACTCACGATCCTTCATCTATCATCACAAGCTTTCTTATAGCCTCACGGGACTTTGCATGGCTTTACATGCTTTAATAGATTCTCACGAACCTTTGCATGGTCACATGAGCCCTTCACACGGCCTGAGGACCTCTTCACTCGGCCACACTCACATTTCACACGCCCCATAACGCTGGGCGCGTCCTGTGCTGCTGTCGCTACAAGTTCCTGCAGAGAAGAAGACGCCAGGAGAGGACGGAGTCGGTGGCCGCTGTGCTCTCTCTCGGCATTTTCCATCGTGTTGCCGTCGCTTGTATCCATAGTGAGTTACGCGGTTGTGGACAGTTTTGCGAATATTTGAGGCAGCAACGCTGGTCGGACGGGCAGGGGCGTCACGAAACAACCATGCTGAGTGATACATTCTCGTGTTGTTCACAAGACGTGAGGGCTGCTGTAGTTCTGACTGCTGAGAGCCTGCAAACCTGGCCTCAGGTATTAGGCAAGTTGCATGCCAAACATTCGCGAGCAGCCCGTGGTTTTGTGGCAAATGATTCGTGTCTTAGGAATAATATTCAATGATTTATCAGGTTCATTCACTGAAGATTCAGCTCTCTAAGTTTGGGAATTCCTGCACCTCTCCAGTAACTCGTCACGAAGTGAGCAACACTTGTAGCAGTTGTCTGAAGTGGGGGTAAATGTTAGGGAGAACTGACAAATAAATTTTCGAATTTTTGTTGCATGTATCATGGTAAATGGATCAAAATAAACAACTTTTATTCAATGCACTTTCCGGGGGAAATGAGTATTTAACGAGTTATAGCGGTGCGGTGACGTATCGTAACGAAACTGAACTGATCTAACCTAACCCAATCTAACGAAACCTATAGTAACGTACGGTAACCTAATGTAACTTAACACGTTCCCCGCGTGTTGGGCCACATGTGTACCAACACTTCAATTGCCATTTACGTGCCGGTATAAATGCACCACATTTTATCTGTTGTGCGATATTTTTAAAATAAAGTAAATGTGCAGCGTTTGGTGGTAATCGAATTTCCAATTTTGGATGCAAAAACATAGTTAATTATATCGAAATAAACAAGTTTTCTTCTATTCACTTTTCGTCGCAAATGACTATTTTACGAGTTATAGTGGTATGGTACTTATCGTAATTGTTTTGTTGCAAGCGCGGGAAAAGCGCGCTCGATCTGTCGAGGGCGTCGAAAGGGAGCGTCCATTGTAGTGTTGCCGTACAACGCCCTCGATGAATTTCTTTCTGCTTCAATCAACAGAGTTGGGGTCAGTAATTTACCGCTATAATTCGTTAAATACTCATTTGCGACAGAAAATGCATAGATGAAAAATTACTTAGTTACACCTCATTAACTATGTTTAGGCACCCAAAATTCGAAATTCGATGATTACTAAACGCTACACATTAATCAAAAATAATTATCATAGGAGGTGAAATGTTATTGTGTAACTGTATTTTTCACATTCATTAGGAAGAATTAAAATTTATTCAAGCTGCAAAATTGATTTTCCTATTCTGCTACTTATAACCTAACCAACCGTTAAAGCCGCGGAAACGCGGGAAACGTGTCAACGTAACTTAACATGACATAACTTAACGTAACGATCATTCGAGCGCGTCGAAACAGATGTTCTATCGGAGTCTTCCCTCAAAACAATTTTTCCCGCTTGAAAGACTAAAATTGCGGTAAGTAACCTACCGCTCTAACTCGGTAAATACTCGTTTCCCTCGGAAAGTGCATAGAAGAAAAGGTGTTTATTTCGATTCAATTACCGTGATACAAGCACCAAAAATTCGAAAATCGATTAGTCCGTTCAAATACCGAAGTGGGTAAGGCCTAATTCTTTGTTCTTAATTTTTGTCTCGCCAGTGAGGAAGATCTTAGTACCGGGTAAGCGAAATTTTGCAAAGCGTTCATGTCTATCAGTTCATAATTTCCATTTCACAATTTTGCCTTGTCTAAGTCCTCACAATTGTTTTTGTCAGCGTCTGCGGTTTGCTGTGCAAAATGAGGCACCCAATGTTGGGCCCTTGTGGTGTCACTTCATTATTGACTTCTCTAATCTTCTTTGTATATTTTCTCGCCTCAGTAGGAATGAACGTCAAATTCTTAATGAATGATGTCAATGGTAGAAGTTTTTGTTTTCTTTGGGTTAGTTTATTTTGAAGCTTGTAATTATTATAAGTATTGAAAGCCATTGAATAATTTTTTCTACAAGCAATACTTCTGTTGAGTTTTGGCTTAGACTATGTAGACCTGTACTTGGCGTAACAAATTTAGTGACTTCTAGGGCATCTCATTTAAGCTTTGGACATTTCTGAAGTTTAACTACCCCACGCATTATTTTTTTAATTATAGTGCAATTTTCACGAAACTAGCATATTATATGTAAAATTGAATTTGAAACACATTTTATTACTTATAATTTTCAGTTTTTTTTATTCTTTGGAAAAAAGAAACACCGTGTTCGTTAGTACATTAGAAGATCTTGAGCATTTATTGAATTGTGGAATGTCGCTATTAGCGTAATTGCAGTATTACAATTTTATTCTAACTATTGTGAATTGCGTAAAATATGTTTCCCTCATGCACTTTAATGATTCGGCTTTAATATTTCGGTGTTCCAAATATTTTCTTACACGGAAGTGTAATACTTTTGTTTCCGCCTGGAGGAAGAGCTTTTTTGAGGGAAGCCATTTTTTCAATCCCACAAATTTTGAAAGTTATTCATTTTTATTTGTGCTTGGAACTTCCCATGACTGTGATCTGTGAACAATTGGATTTAGATTAGCATACAGTTGTTGATTGGCTTAATTTAATTAGGGAGGCTTTTGCTGTTTCTGCTACCTTTTCGTCTAATAAAATCGAAGGAAAAGGCCAAGTTATTGAAGTTTTCAAACATGGTCCGATTCTTATGGAACTTGCACACTTCATTTAACATTAAATTTAAAACACTTTTCATTCATGGTATTTTTCAAGTTTTCCTGATATTTCCGAAAAATCATGGGGTAGTTAGGCTCCAGAAATCCCAAGCCTTGTTCTATGTTTTTAATTTGTTAATGAGAACACCTAACTTGATCGTACACTATACTGATTGAGTACTTGTACTGCGTAAGAGAACGAAAGCCTCTTATTTAAGAAATTATGTAATAATACCCGTGAGAACTTCACATACATGATACAATTAGAAACAATTTCATATGAGAAAAATGAGTTGGAATAAAATAGAAAATGTATAGAGATCTGGTTTTGTGTAGCTAGGGAGTAGCAATTTATTTCGATGTCTTGCTAAATTATCGAGATGACCAGTTTGAGAGGATACCGAATGTTTGAAGTTTTATCACCCTGCTTATTTAAAGATTTTTACATGATCCACAGGGAAGCCTGATAGATCTGAGTTAGACCTTGAGCGTTCCTTGCTATTTGAATGAATCATTTGTGTGGGCAGTGCATTACGTGCTTCGTTCTGTTGCTTGGCTGTGTGGCAAAAAATTTCCTTTCTTATCAGTACATGTCATTTTTCTCACGTACGGTGGACATGGATGGACAAGAGTTTTTAATCGTCTTTCGAAGAGAAATTTTTTGCTCTCATAAGAATTTTACTTGATATCTATGTTTCAATACTAATAAAATTTTGCTCTCATAAGAATTTTACTTGATATCTATGTTTCAATACTAATAAAATTTTGCTCTCATAAGAATTTTACTTGATATCTATGTTTTAATACTGAAAAAATTTTGCTCTCATAAGAATTTTACTTGATATCTATGTTTCAATACTAATAAAATTTTGCTCTCATAAGAATTTTACTTGATATCTATGTTTCAATATTGATAAAATTTTGCTCTCATAAGAATTTTACTTGATATCTATGTTTTAATATTGATAAAATATGAGATTCTCATAAACTCGGAATTTGATAAATGATCATTTGAGGGTGATTTAAAGTTTCTTTGATAGTGTGACCATCACTGATTTTATAATGAGGAATGAATTTATATGGGAATTAGCAATCCCAGGAGGGAAATGTGCGAGGGCCCGAGCTGAGAGGTAGGTAGGCCTTCTTTTTGTTAAAAAAAATTTGCTATGTTAAGGACCACTTTTCCTCGGTTCACTGCGGTCCTTTTTTCAGCATGTACTTCCTTCTTCAACTTTTATCTTCTTTTATAAACTTCTTTCTCAACTTACTGTTTCTACACCTTTTCTGCATAGATTCTGCATTCCCTTATCTCCATCCTAAATGGTGCCTTCCTCCTTCTTCTCTTCGGAACGTTTTTTTTTTAGCGGTTAGGGAGGCGTAAATTAAAATCTAATCTAACCCAACATTGAGGAAGGAATGCATTTCACTTTTAGGAAACTGGGATTTATTTAACTGTACCGAGATTGATGCAGATTTCATTTGCTTTGAGCCACATCGAGATTTTCCTAGCCTGCCTTTTTACTCAGCTTGTAATAATCTTTCCGCTAGAAATGTGGATGAGAAAATGTATTGTAAAAAAATGAGTGAATTTAAATAGTCAAGTACATCCAACAATAATAATGAATATCGAAAACAGAAGTCCCCAATCCAATTCAATCCATGTCGACAATTTCAATTGGGAGTTTATATGTACAAGCAATTGTTTACGATTTGTCACGCAGGATTGCAATCATCGAGGAGCCACTCCTCTAGACCCCAGTATTGGAGCTTCAAAGAAAGAGCATGCTGCTACCGACTCGGTCAAATGCTTCGCAAAAATCACTACAGGGAAACCAACACTTCTTTTGTCGATATTGGATTAAGGACGTTGCAGATTTAGATTGGCTCGTGCTGTTGATTTCTCAAATTGAATGCTAAACTGTTCATCCTACAGAAATGGCTTTTGTGTGAAATAAGAGTGCATTTTCCAAACATTTTTCCTGATATTTTACTTCAAAATTGGAGGGACAGAAACCAGTCAACATCGGTCGTGTCGCCATTTCCGAAGGAGGGAATTACTCGGGCAAATTTTGACAGTGTGCTCAAATACTGAAGAAAACGGAATGATAATTCAAGTCTAAGAGTATCAGTGATTTTACGCCTGCAAGGTTTCGTACTAGTTTTACTGATAACGTTTTGGATCCATTTGATTTAATAATTTAATTGTTATTGCAGTCAAAAACAGTGGAAGCGTGGGCTCGTGTAAAAAAACGAGTTATTTTCTTGAATTTACTCCTCATACGATCAATTAGATGAGAAGTGATACCAGCGGTGTTCTTGCTCGTCTTAGCAAAATGTGGAAAACTTTTTTACGTCTTCTTTGCAATACGTTGCATTAATTTGAACATTAGACCCCTCAGGGAAATGCAACTAGTGTATCTTTGAGAATTAGAACCCTGAGGGGGAATATGTGAAGTCTCGAGCTAGTGGTTAGGTATTCCTTTCTTTCGTTCAATAAAAATGTTTTTAATTTGTTACGGACCATTTTTTTCGGTTTACTCCTGTCCTGTTTTTCAGCACCTACTACGTTTTTCTTTAACTTTTATCTTGTTTCATGTACTTTCTCTAAGCTTACTGTTTTTATACACTTTCGCATAGATTCCGTGTTCCCTGTACTCCAGGTTCCTCCTTCCTCTTTGGAACGCCTTTGTTGCGCATGGGGAAACTTAAACCACTATCTAAGCTAATCTGAACGTTAGATTCAATTTTAGTTGCTGCTTTATCATTTGGCTCATAAACTGTGATTAGACGCCTTTTGATGAAATCATTTTCGATTTATGAAAATTTAAAAGCAAAGTAATTTTTTCTTGAGCCCTATATTTGTTTGGGATATAATTCATGAATTTATTATATTCAAATATTCAAATTCTTTGTTCATAAACTAATATGGAGATTGCTTGATATTTTCTTATGTTCATAATTTCTTGAGTAATGCAAGGCTGTTGTATGTTTTTAGGAGAGATGGTGGACGTGATGACCCTTCCAGGGCATAGGATAGGCAATAGGTTAAGGTTAGTTAGGTTTGTTCATCCTGAGCTGCGGAGGCTGGTGCCCCAGGAGGGACATGGTCAGCTCACCTCACCTGCAGGCCCGCGGGACTGGTAGCATTCGTGCCCACTTTGCTTGTTTCAGTTCTGCCTTCCTCTCTATCTCTTCTTCGTTTCTTTTCCTTTCCCGTCTAAACTTGCTGTTCCCATCCACAGGCCATCTCCTCTGGGAGGTATAACTGTTGTTTCTCTGGAATTAGCTCTTCTAGGAGGAAAATGTGAGGTCCCGCTCTAAGAAATAGATAGTAAACTGAACAGCAGAGTGTGAGCTGGTAGTGAGAGCTCACAAAATTGAAACGATCTGAAGAAAATAGGGGGAAATAATTTAAATGTACTCAAACGATTCCCCTCATGGGGAATACAACTATTTTGTCTACGGGAATTAGCGCTCGAGTGGGGAATAAGTGAGATCCCGAGCTAAAGGTTAGGTAGACCTTCGTTTTGTTGAACTAGACTTTGTTTTTTGTTGTTACTGACCATCTTTTTTCGGTTCACTGCTTATTCGTTTTTCAGCACCTACAACTTTCTTCTTCAACTTTTATCTTGTTTCATGAACTTCTTTCACAACTTGCTGCGTCTATGCACCTTGTACATAGATTCCGCGTTCCCTCAAGTCCATGCTAAATGGGGCCTTCCTATTTCATTTCTTTGGAACGCCGTTGTTTTGGTGAGAGAGGCTTGAACTAACACCTAATTTGATTTGGACTAAAATGATCTAAAGAATGGGAAAGGGAGAACGAAACATTTCCGTACAAACTCAAGTTTGAATCGTGGGAGTTTTAGAAGCGATTACTTGTACGTACACGCTGCTGGGCTGAAGACTGCTAAATTCTCAACATTTAGGCGCTAAGTTAGGTAGACACCCATATAAAGCAATATTTGGTGTACTACACAAGCGGCATGCGTTTGGTCTAGTCAAGCTCCGACCTCATACGAGTTCCCCTGCTCTCTGACCCGCTGCTGTCGGACGGCATTTGGATCTTGAGTAGCTTGACTGGTGCAGTGTGTGTCGTGACTGTTCCTCCAATTCTGTGCCTGCCCTCTGTGATTTCTCTCCCTATAATAATTGTGTGGGCAGAGCGCAGTCCCGACCCGCTCTGCCCTGACAGCGGTGCTGCCTGCCGGTCCCCACGCCCTCTGCCTGACGGACGCCCGGCTCTGGTCGCGTCCAATTCTGTACCGACGGTCTTGGGGAAGCTACCACGGTGTCCACTCGCTCTACGTCGCCTTGCTATAGATCCAACTCAAGCAAGCATGCACTCGGTGACTGTCTAGGTACCGTCAAATGTAAATACGGCTAGGCGTTTCGCACGATTACTAAGGTGACCTTAGTGCTGTAAGGTTGATTTAGTTAAGATCCAGTATTAAATTAGAGATGCAGTCTCTTTTTTGACTGCGCATTTGCATAAATTTGACTCAGTATTATGGATTTCGAAAGGAACTTCGCTCCGAGTAGATTAACACATTGACTCCGTATTGGGACAAATGTGTACCACTAAGTAAGTTGTTCATTTATGTATCAGTGTAAATGACAAATATTTCAAGAATTTTGCGATCTCTTTTTGAAGGAAATTTATCCCACTGAGTAAATATTATCGTACACTTATATTTTGTACATTTCTTATAAAGGAAGAAAACTTATTAGAGCAGTAAAATCGCTTATCCAAGGCTATTTCTTACAACTTAATCAAATCAATCTTTCGTACAATCGTAGTCAACGTGTTAAGATAACTCTCCGTCAGCTCGGTAAATCCGTCACCTAGCACAATGGATGCCATAACACTTGGTGCATCAAGGAGTTCAGAGACTCCTGATTTGTTCAGCTCCTTGAATTCTTCTGCCGTTGCATTTACGATATGAAATTCTTGAAATCATTTTCCAATTAATCAGCATGGCGATCACTCGTCATCAATTTCCGAGAGTCGTTGATTTTCTTTTTGTAGCTCGGCATAGTGTGACATTCTTTACGTCAGCCTGTCGCGTGGGGAGGCCGACGTACCGAGCAGGCGATTTGTTGCACGAGTGTCTTCGTTTTCTATTTCTATTCTCCTCAGGGGGATTCAACTATTGTATTTATGGGAATTAGCACTCCCAGGGGGAAAATGTGAGGTCCCAAGCTAAAAATTAAGTAGGCCTTCCTTTTCGGTTCACTGCAGTCCGGTTGTTCAGCACCTACTGCTTTCTTATTCAACTTTTATCTTGTTTCATGAACTTCCTTCTCAACTTACTGTTTTTATGCACCTTGTGCATAGATTCCGCGTTCCTTCTCCGAACTGAATGGTGCCTTCTTCCTTCCTCTCTTTCGATTGCCTTTGTTGCGGATAGGAAGGCTCAAATAACATCTAATATAATCTTTCTGTTTTTATTATAACTATGTCTCATCGAGATGTTCACACCTTCCTTTGCCAACGTAGCGGACTGTGCCAATCAAGAAACTTGCTTTACACCGTTGTCCTACCACTTGATTTAAATTGATGATTTTCTCTGAGACTGTTCCTTAATTATTCAATCTTGAATGATTAATAGAAATTAGAATTCAACTCCACATCAGATATTCAAAATCTGGCTAGATGGTTTATCCTGCCCAGATCCAGTCGAGATGGTGTGTTCTTGCTCGATGGTTTGTTCTTTCCAGATGGTTTATCCTGCCCAGATGGCTTATCATTAACTTGGTATATTCGTGCCCGTTAGTTTATTTGGGCTTAGATGATATATTTTCGCCTTATAGTTAGCTCTGGCCAGATGGCACAACCACCGTCCAGTGACCACCTTGCACGCGTCACAAAACGCTAGCTAACTCGACGCAAGATCTGCACGCTCAAGCATCACTTGCCCCTCCCAACTTTGGATTGTATTTCAGAGAGAAGCTCTGCTCTGCCTGAGGCCGGGGGAGCTCAACGCGACATGTGGACTTGGTGAGAGGCGCTGGAAGACGGTCTCCGCTGTGGGGACTTTGCGCTCACCGTCCTCGGCCAGGTAGGACTTGTGTGTGGGACGTGAAGTGTGAGAATATCTCCCCACTTGACTTGGTTGCATTTGCTGTGTTCATCTCACCTTGGTGCTCGACGTGGCACAGTGGTTAAGGCATCGCCCTTGCATGTAGGAGTCGAGGGTTCGTATCCCGGCGCTGGCGCAGCGATTTTCCCCGTTGGGTATATGGGAGAGCTCAAGCACAATACCCCACTCAACCCAGGTGTCGGAAATGGGTACCGGCTTTACAGGGAAAACCGTCATGACGTGCGCAGAAAAATGGAAGACGCAGAAAAGTCAAAGGCTCTAAGGAAAGTTTTATTTCGAACCAGATGCCACTCCGACTCCTCCCTCCAGGCATCTCCCATCCTGCGCACACTTTTATGCCTATGAATAGATATGCCTATGAATAGATATCCCTACTACATTACAGTGGTTACATTAATAATTTACCGTTTAAATTTTTAAATTGAATAAATTCACGTTGAACTAAGCAAACACGGTATTATTAGAGTGAAAAATTTATCAGGTTCTTTCTCAGAGGACCAGAACATTCTAAGTTCATAATTGATACAGCGCATAAGTGTTCCTGGCACACTTCACGGTTACCCAGTCTGGGCCATCAATGCGGCGGTCCGAGAAGCTCCCACACGTCCACGGGTCCCTCCGAACAGGCAGCCTACAGAGGCGGTGACGATGCTCAAGCGCGCAACAGTACGAAAATGCCGTAGTACAGTACGCGAACCCGAGCCCAACTGTAACCGAAATGTTACGCTGCCTAATAGCGCTTGCACGGCACTGAAGATTAGATGAAGTGAACAGTGGCGGGTTGGTGAGGAATCTGACACTCAAACTTGTTGCGTTCTGAGGTCAGCTGTGGTCACGTCTTTGAAGTTCAGATCAAAAAACATTCTCGCGTGTGTCAGCCATAGGGATCTAATGTATACATTTTGAATCTAAATTTACATCGACATGTATAATTTTGTTCTCCCGCTCGTCCTATATATTGTGTTAGTTATAAGGCATTTGAAAAACCAATGCTCCAGATCATATGTATCAGGCTTGATTGGAAATAGAGCATCCTAAGATACCGATGTATATTTTTGTATTCTCGCGTCTGGTTGGTTGGTTACGCGTCTCCCGCTGGTTGGTTGGTTGCGTCTCCCGCTGGTTGGTTGCGCGTCTCCCGCTGGATGGTTGGTTGCGCGTCTCCCGCTGGTTGGTTGCGCAT
>JACJUY010012071.1:2308-13797 GCA_014220935.1 Platorchestia sp. MABIK | reverse complement strand
CAACACTCCACTCCCCACACTCAACACTCCACTCCCCACACTCAACACTCCACTCCCCACACTGAACACTCCCCTCACGCCTGCACCGCTAGAGGCTCATTTCAAAGTTCGCCTCAGAACGACTTTCTTCTCAGCAGGAAATTTCGACCTCAGAAAGTTAGAGAAATTCTCACTTCCACCACACGCGTTTCCGCTGAGTGTAATGGAGGTGGAAGTGGGCTCCCACGGAAGATTTATTTGCTTTCCGGAGGGGGAATGATGCTTGCTGCTTACGTTTGGCTGAGGTGGAAGTGGTGTAGGTGATGTGAAAAGGGGTGGAGGAGCTGGTGAAAGTGATGAAAATTATTGGGAAGTGAAGGTGATGAGGAAAACAGTAGAGGCTAGAGTGGAAGCGGTGATGGTGATGTGTGTAAGAAGTTATTGAAGTGATGGATGTGATCGGGAAAGTAGTGGAAGTGTAGATGGAAGTGGTGGTGGTGATGTAAGAAGTGTAGAAGGGATCCCACGCTGCACAAAATACTGGCCATATCATTCGTACCCAACACACAATGAGGTGCCTCAAGTGTTAGACCCCGACCTGAGAGTTAGGTAGGTTTTTTTTGTTTACAGAAAACGTTTTCTGTTATGTTAAGGATCTTTTTTCCGGTTCACTGCTATCCTATTTTTCGGCATCTACTTTTCTTCAACTTTTATCTTGTTTCATGAACTTCTTTCTCAGTTTACTGTTTTATGCCCCTTGTGCATGGATTCCGCGTTTCCTTAACTTCATACCAAATGGTGCCTTCCTCCTTCCTCTCATTGGAACGCCTTTGTTGCTGTGAGGGAGGCTTATAGTAACGTTTAAATTTCATCGTCCATCGAAATAATTCTTTCGAGCTGCCAACCACTGTGGAAACAACAGCGTTTTATTGATTTAAAGCTAAAATTCAGACCTGGAAGCTGTTTCTTGTATAAGTTTATGAACGTATCCAATGTTTTTTCGATTCCTGTATTTTTGATAACATTTTAATGAAGCGCAGTCAATATGTCAGGATAAGAAGTTTTAATGAAAAAGCAGGCATTTGTCATCACTATATGTTGTGGTGAGGTATTCTGTTTACAGGGTGCAAGTAAGAACAGATACTCGGTACGCAATAAACAGCGTGAAATTGCACAGGAGGAATATCAGTTCTAACTTATTATCGTCTGTGTTTAGATTACGAGTCATTTTGTTTTCTAACTTTGATGGTGTCCTTACATAAAAAATTTGCCTTTTGCATACTCGAATCATTGTAAATAAAAGTTCAAGGAAACATGCCTCTAATGAGATCATTATCTCATTGAAGAGCGTCAATGAATGAAAATATTTGGAACGTTTCGACCTCCTGAGTCATTATCAATGTTGCACTTGTTTGGTCCATGCAACCTGCATGCGGCTTTGATGGCTGGAAACATTGAGGTATGGCTCAGGTGCGCTAAACTTTGTTCTTTCGTGTCATGTCAATTGAAGCCTACACTTTTGTTTGTGTAGGAACTACGCTTTTGTTTATGTAGGAACTACGCTTTTGTTTATGTAGGAACTACGCTTTTGTTTATGTAGGAACTACGCTTTTGTTTATGTAGGAACTACGCTTTTGTTTATGTAGGAACTACGCTTTTGTTTATGTGGGAACTAGCAATGGCAACTGGTGTAGCCGAGATGTGAGCTTGTATCCCCGACTCGAATGGAGGCCGATCCCTTTGGACCAACTCAAGCAAAGAAATTTGCAAACTCCTATAGCAGAGGTCTCCAAACTACGACCCGCGCGCCACATCCGGCCCGCCAATCAAATCCCTGTGTGATGGCCTTGAAAAAATAATTATCGTACGACTGGCAACACTGAATCAAGTTTTTTCCACTTTTTATTCCTTCGTCCCGCAAGAATGTGGGAAATATTCAATGTGGTCCTTACATTGAAAAGTTTGGAGACCTCTGTCTTCCAGGATTGAAGCAGGAATAATAGATTCGCACTTTAACTGAACGTAACGTTATGAAATTCATGAGAAGTAAAGTACAAACTGGAGAGCTTGACACTCTGTACCAGGAGCTTTCTTTGGGCCGAGAGTGCGCTCTGCATGCTGCATGAGGGGTAACGGTGGGAAATAAATTATTAGGAAGACAATCCGTGTGCTCTCAGTTTAGTTCGGTATTATATGCTTTAAATGAGTTGAAAAATCGAATTCAATGCAACTAGTGCTGTCTTTTTTTAATATACGCAATTTAATGATCGAAAAATGTTTTTGGTTAAACAACGCAGTTTAGTTTGGATTTCAGTGTGAAGCATTTAAAAATTATCATCCTATGACAAGGGCAAGTAAAATCCGTATTTTCCAGTAATGCAGCGGGGAGTTGTTTCAAATTCTATGAAGGAATATATCTTAGTTTTATATCTCATCTTTTATTTCAAGCATCAATAATCAATTCCACAGTTTTCAGGACAGCAAAATTTTATTCACGAACGTTGTACTCTAATTATTTTACGTTCCTCGGCCTTATGTATACCATTTGGTAAATTGGACATCCACGTTCCGGTATAAATGAATGGCATTTATACCGGTGATCGACAAAACCTTTCTAAATAAGTAACTGTAATCAGAGAAGTGTAATGTTATCGTGTTGAAGTACACCTTACGCTTCATCACTTTAAACTTCATGTTCAAACTACCCAAAAATACCAACACAACATCAAAACATTCATACGTAACTTCATCCAGCATCAATTTCATGCATGTCGACCCAAAATCAACATATTTATTGTTTACGGGACATTCATTTTATTACAACTCCTATCGTTAAATCAGTATTAATTCCATACACGTCAAACCGACATCAGTATATTTAGCATTCATAAAACAATCATTTCATTCATGACAAACCCAATATCGTTATACTTGGCGTTCATGGAACATTAATTTCACTCATGCCAACCCAAAATCGTTTTATTTAGCGTTTATGGAACATTAACTTCATTCACGTCAACTCAGCATTAACATATTCAGCGTTCATGGAACACTAATTTTACAACTCTTAACATTTTCTTATCTCCTCTCAGGAGACGCAGCACGGCGCAGCCACCGCCAATAACTCGGCCAAATTCGGGCCCCGGACGTCCGTCTGTCACGTCGTCCTTCTCACGACTTCCAGCAGGTGAGGTCTTTTGCATTGTGTCCGACCTGAGAGCGAACTGGCCTGTTAGTAGAGTTCTGTATCACATAGGTTAAGGTTGATATTAAACAAGCTGTGGTACTGATCATACAAGTTGAGTTTAATACCTCGTCCGTTAAAGTTTGTATCAAACAGATTATGCCACGTAACAAACTAGCTGAAAAAATATATTTATATATCAAATAGTTCAAGCCTGGCATCGAACAGATTACGACAGCTAACGCACAGGTTGTGTTCTATATCACATACGTTAAGGTTGATATAAAACGGATAGTAGCACTTATTACCCAAGTCTCTTTTTTATTGAAAATTTGAAAATTACCCAAGTTAAGTTGAGCATCTAATAAGTCAATTCTAATCTGAATTAGATCAGACCAAAAATCACCGCGAATATTCTTGAACATGACAAGCAGAAACGGAGACAAAAACCAAAGATATCCTCACAGCCTGTGACGGCACAAATACAAGGTAAACGTGTCAGAAGTGCCAGCATTCTGAGGGCACAGGAGATGCGAGGGTAAAGCACTCCTCTCTGACTTCCCTCGTCTTTTATCTGCTTCTGAATAAGCGCTGCCCTTCTCTGTAGCTGCGCAGTAAACTAATTTTCCGCTTGTGTTTTTGCCGCTTCGAGATCACCATTGGACGATGTCTGCGTAGTGTCTCGGATGCTGATTTTATTTAGGGGATGTAGAGCTGAAACTTTCCTCGCTTGACGTCAGGTTTTGATACACAGAGATGAAGTGATGAGTTCGTAGCGTTCAATTTTATTCATTTAGACATTACTGGGTTTTGATATTCTTCGCGTTGTTAAATTTATCTTCGAAAACTGTGTTTGTACTGAAATATTTCTTTCAATCGTGTCGTTAGCGCTTCAACAAAACTAAATCTAAGTAAAACTCATTTGTAGGAGCTCTGCGATTTGAGATATATCTATTTTACGTCATTCATTTCATATAAATCGTCTGTATAGATTCCGCATTCCCTAATATCCATACTAAATAGTGCCTTCCTCCTTTCTCTCTTCGATACGCTCATTTTTGTAGCGGCTAAGGAGGCTTAAACTAACCTACAATCTTTAATCTATGTAATCTTCAATATAGATCGTGATTTTTAACCTTACGCGTCGATGCCCCGACACAATTTGTCACATTGCGTTGACGTATTGGCTAATACCTTTTTTTTTTAAATTCACGTAGAGTTACTTCCAACGTATTCAAGGATTTCCGTTACAGCTTTTCATCAAAATATTCCGAACCTTCCATAAATCTACCCAATTTGCAGCTACCTTCGTAACTCTTGTCATCGGCGCCTCCATGTTCTCCAAACCTGGCAATTTGTTCTCTCTGAGCTTAGGATTAGTGAACAAATTACATCTCTTTCTATACGTACGACGAACAAGCTCTGAAATTCATTTTGCGTGTATGTTTGTTTACATGTTTCTAGATGTGAGTGTTGTGCTATGATTTTTTAAATGACTTTTGGCTAACCTTGTCTCACTACCTGAAAGTCATTTACGATGGTGATTTAGTCTGTTTCGGCAAAGCGTTTCGTGTTCTTTGTTCTTTCATTTTAATTTATGGCGAAGGACTTTGGAAGTATTCTCTAGTAGTATTTAAAGTATTTATTAAGTGTCAGTCCTCTTTATGTGAATAAAATGCCCAAGAGAATATATTTTTTGTTTCTTTCAGTAATAGAATGAACCCCTGACACGGCTATTGTACACCCCGTATGGCTTGTCTAACAATGAAGGACCTTTATATTAAGAAATTTTTAAAATCCAATGTATCGCAATATTTTTCAAGTATCATTTATTTCAACAAAAAAAATTCTTTTTTCTTTCTCCCAAAGTGCTGCTTCATTTTCTTACTTCATTTGTCATTGTCACTTATTTTCGCTTATAAAATTTATGCTTATTGTTGTGGGTCATCACGTATTAATTAATGCTCATTGTTGAGGGTCATCACGTATTCAATTTTAAAGTGACCAGTTCCAAACTTCCTTTATCCTGGCCCTGACACCAACGCAACGCCTGAGAGACAGACACCCTCAGACGGCGCTGCTAAAACTGTGTACAAGGTATAACTTGTACCTTCTAACAATTGCAACACTCCCCATGCTGCATCCATCTTGCGACCTACCATTCTATAGTGTTTTTCCTTCGCTTTCATCTTCGCTTTCTCGTTCTCCTTCCGTTTCACTCTCTTTTATCGCCCCTTTCTCATTCTCCTTCCGTTTCACTCTCTTTTATCGCCCCTTTCTCGTTCTCCTTCCGTTTCACTCACTTTCATCGTTCCTTTCTCATTGTCCTTCCGTTTCCCTCACTTTCATCACTCCTTTCTCATTCTCCTTCTGTTCCCCCACTTTTATCATTCCTTTCTCATGGTCCTTCCTTTTCTCTCACTTTCATCACTCCTTTCTCATTCTCCTTCCGTTTCACTCACTTTCATCATTCCTTTCTCATTGTCCTTCCGTTTCTCTCACTTTCATCACTCCTTTCTCATTGTCCTTCCGTTTCTCTCACTTTCATTGCCCTTTTCTTTTCCCCTTCTCATTCTCCTTCCATTTCTCCCACTTTCATCACCCTTCCTCCTTGCGTTGCCCCCTCGTTGCATGCCCGTCAAGTCACACGGACTCGCGCAAAACTCTCCCTGCTCGCCAGACTCGCGAGCCTCGCTTTTTATTTAAATAATTCCTGCAGGAACTCATTACTAGGGAGCGGAGCCCCCGTCCTTCTAGCCGGGACTTCAAAGGGCGCTCGAGAATGTTTACTTGGGGGCACAAGGAAATATTTATTTAAATGTTGCAGCTTTTGTACTGCAGACTCCTAATGCAAACGCGAGAACTTTCTTCAATCCGGGATGCTTTCCTCAGGCAAACACCATTAATGTTTAGCGAACCTTACGTCTAATTAAACTAGGTTCAAACGAAGGATTGTTTATATGTTCCGGGTTTCAATATTGTAATATTCTGATGTTTCTCGGGCTCGTTTTCAACGCCAGTGCAGAAACTTGGCCTTTGATTCTAAGATCTTCCGGCCTGTCTTCTAAGGGACTCATCAGGATTTTTTCTGGGAGAAATAACGCAGCCTTAGCATTAATTATCTCAGGATTCATGTGATGCACCTCACTGCCTGCAGTTACCTCCTGCATGTGATGCACCTCACTGCCCGCAGTTACCTCCTGCATGTGATGCATCTCGCTGCCTGCAGTTGCCTCCTGCACGTGATGCACCTCGCTGCCTGCAGTTGCCTCCTGCATGTGATGCACCTCGCTGCCTGCAGTTGCCTCCTGCATGTGATGCACCTCGCTGCCCGCAGTTACCTCCTGCATGTGATGCATCTCGCTGCCTGCAGTTACCTCCTGCATATGATGCACCTCGCTGCCTGCAATTGCCTCCTGCACGTGATGCATCTCGCTGCCTGCAGTTACCTCCTGCATATGATGCACCTCGCTGCCTGCAATTGCCTCCTGCACATGTTTCGTATACACTAGATTCGCTCGCGCCAGCAAAGCGGGGGCGATATTTTTATTAATATTCTGAGATGCGGACGCTGCTTCTGAAATGAATGATTTTTGAGCTTCTGGACGCGAATTTTATGCGCATTTAAATTGATGAAATCAAAAGACGGACGGGGCACCAAGCCAGGAAAGTTGTTGGGAAATGTGTGTTCTGAGTGAGTGGTTTTTAAAGGTGGTTTTATCATTCGTTAGGAAACATGTGTTATGAGTCGTTGATTTTTTCACTTTGGTTTTATCATTCGTTTGGGAGCATATGCGAGGAGTTAGTGTTTTTTTAACGGTGGTTTTATCTCTCGTAAGGAAACATGCATATTGAGTCAGCCTTAGTTAACGTCGGTGATTTTATGACATGAACTTGCAGCACCGATGTTTTCTCTATAACGAAAAAACTTTTCTTTCTTCTGAAATCCCCGTGTTCACACGACAACGACAAAAGAAACCAAAATACCCAAAAAGGAGGAAAAAACTATTTTTTACCTTTCAATTTCGATGCTGTAGAGGCAAGGGACGTCGATTATATCCCTCACAATGGAACTAACATCGCGGGCAGTTATTCAACTAACTACACAAGTTTTTACTTGAAACTAAGTACCATGCGCAATAAAAGGTAGAAACTTTACGTTTGATTAAGTTATTACCAATCAGCTGTAAATTACTGCCTGTCTAACACCATACAGCTCTCAGTGAATGTTCTTTGAGAGAGTGCTTCTCGAGTGGGTGGACTATCCGTACAAAAAACACATCAGTTCTTAATCCTCTCTGCATCATCTGATGCACACCCTCTCTGCATCATCTGATGTACACCCTCTCTGCATCATCTGATGCACACCCTCTCTGCATCATCTGATGCACACCCTCTCTGCATCATCTGATGCACACCCTCTCTGCATCATCTGATGCACGCCCTCTCTGCATCATCTGATGCACGCCCTCTCTGAGTCATCTGATGCACACCCTCTCTGCATCATATGATGCACACCCTCTCTGCATCATCTGATGTACACCCTCTCTGCATCATCTGATGCACGCCCTCTCTGCGTCATCTGATGCACGCCCTCTCTGCATCATCTGATGCACACCCTCTCTGCATCATCTGATGCACACCCTCTCTGCATCATCTGATGCACACCCTCTCTGCATCATCTGATGCACACCCTCTCTGCATCATCTGATGCACACCCTCTCTGCATCATCTGATGTACACCCTCTCTGCATCATCTGATGCACACCCTCTCTGCATCATCTGATGCATACCCTCTCTGCATCATCTGATGTACACCCTCTCTGCATCATCTGATGCACACCCTCTCTGCAGCTGATACACACTCCCCTGCGCAGCAGCAGCTGATGCTCACACACTCCCCTGCGCAGCTGCAGCTGATGCTCACACACTCCCCTGCGCAGCAGCAGCTGATGCTCACGCACTCCCCTGCGCAGCTGCAGCTGATGCTCACGCACTCCCCTGCTCAGCTGCAGCTGATGCTCACACACTCCCCTGCGCAGCTGCAGCTGATGCTCACACACTCCCCTGCGCAGCAGCAGCTGATGCTCACACACTCCCCTGCGCAGCAGCAGCTGATGCTCACACACTCCCCTGCGCAGCAGCAGCTGATGCTCACACACTCCCCTGCGCAGCTGCAGCTGATGCGAGCATCTGTCTTCAGTTACACGCCACTCAGGACTCTGCGATCTAAGCGCATCCCTCTCCAGCGCAGAACGGAATAAACTGTAGAAGTTAAAAATGAAATAAATGTCTGAAGCAGCAAGCAAAGTACCACGCGGCTCTGCATGTGCTGGTGAGCGGAGCTGCGTTTTAGCTTGGGGGCGATGCTTTGTGATGCGTTTTTGCGTTCGTTTCCTATCGCCTGCCATTAGTGTTATGGCGGGTGCGGGGATTAATGAAGCAATGAATAAGTGAAGGAGAGGATGAATGCGCTAGTGAACTCGAGCTCCAGTTGACGCTTGCTTTCATATATATACGGGAGAAATTCTCGGGTGTTGCATTGGTTGCTCTGAAATCAGTTCTGAAGTGAAATGAAATGGAATGGAAGGAAGTGAAATGAAATGGAATGAAATGAAGTGAAATGAAATGGTAGATAGAGTAGGGAAGTGGGAATAGAGTTTTGAATGATTTGAGTTGAGTGTGTGGCTTATACGTACTCCAGTCAAATGAAACTAAAATAGGGATTATCAAAATGAATACTAGGTGAGCTACCTAAACTGATGGTGAGCTACCTAAACTGATGGTGAGCTACCTAAACAATGAATGAACGTGCTCTATTTCGCACGTCCATTTGTATTTCCTGTGATTGAGTCTTGAATGAAATAAAAACGAATTTGTCTCCTTCTGTGTCAAAATATATCGCTTGTTTTATTATTGACCGAAACTTTGAGCTGTGTGTCGAGCAGAGCGATGCAGTAAATATGATGTGACACAGTAAATTAGATATAAAATAAAAAAATTCTATGTCTTTTCAATAACATCCAATAATGAGGGGAGGAATGATGCGTGTTCATAACTCTACAGAACGTTTAAATTTCTGACTACTCTCCCCTCAGGGGGATACAACTATTGTAGCATCTGATCTGAGCGCTCCCAGGGGGACAATGTGAGGGCCCGAGCTAAAGGTTAGGTAGGCTTTCTTTTTTTTTTAATAACATAGGTTTTTGTGTTGTTACGGACCAACTTTTTTTCGGTTCACTGTTTTTCCAACACCTACTACTTTCTTCTTCAACTTTGATCTTGTTTCATGAACTTTTTTCTCATCGTACTGTTTCTCTGCCCTCTCTGCATAGAATCCACGTTCCCTTAACTCCATACTAAATGGTGCCTTCTTCCTTCTTCTCTTTGGATCTCATTTGTTGAGGATAGGAAGGCCTAAACTAACCAATAATCTAATCTTCTGACCACTCTACTTATGATAGCGAGTGTAATTATAGAAATTCAGAATCCTTCGATAAATGATTGAAGGATCTGTTGAATGGCTGATCGGTGAGTAAATTTTTTCTATAATTTTGAGAAGCAGTTTTGGTGTGTATTATACAGGGCTAGCCTCGATTTTGAGACCCACGTCTTTTTGCTCATTTAACTTGTGTTCCTTTCATATGTATATTTTCTGCCAATTTTAAAAAATTTAACTGGTAGTTTAAGAACATGTCGGAATAAAGTTTGTTTCTCCACTAAACTAAAAATGCGGTGCACTGTAAAAAGTTTGAACGTCTCAGGCACGCTTGGCCAGAAAAAGTTCATGAAATCCAATTCCAAAACTCCAAAGATTTTAACATACATGTTACACTTGGTAACAAAATGTTCATCCGATAAATCTCCCAATTGCAAATATTTACCTTGGGAACCGAGGATGATTTTGTCATTGTGAGTGGAGCAGGCAGACCTCAACACTGCCCAGAACGTGAACCGCCGGTGGCCACGAAGGTGATTTTCATAATGCTTCTAAGTGACCACTAATCACAAACTCAATTTTCATATAAACTAAATTAAAGCTGAATGAAGGATCGATCCATTTAATGTTTCCTATTTTCAAAATTGCTTGTTACATTTGACTTTAAGTTTAATTTGAAGATTGAACTTTAGTTGAATCAATTACGGTCAAAGTCCTGAATTGCCAATCGATTGATCGATCTGAAAATGAGACACAAAGAACCGGGAGTTGTTGACCCGAAGTATCTATGGTAATTAGCACCCCCCGGGGCGAATATGAGAGGTCCTGAGCTAAAGGTTCAATAGGCCTTCCTTTTGTTAAAATAGAATGGGTGTTTTATTGTTTTGTTACGGACCATCTTTTTTCGGTTCATGGCTGTCCTGTTTTTCAGCACCTACTACTTTCTTCTCCAACTTTTTCTTGTTTCATAAACTTTGTTCTCAACTTACTGATTCTATCCACCTTGTGCGTAGATTCCGCGTTCCCTTATCTCCATACTGAATGGTGCCTTCCTCTCTTTGAACACTTTTTCGTGGTAAAGTGACGCTAATACTAATTTATAATCAATCAATGTACGCGGCAATGACACCACTGCAACCGTTGCGAAACTGGAATTCACCGGAAAGGTTTGGGACGAAACAAAGTCTGGAAAAAAAGTATACCATTGCTTTTCTTCCTGTTCGTCGGTGTTGGCAGGAGTTGTTATGTTTCCTGGACTCGGTGTTCGCTGTTCAATAAAATTATGTAAAATAAAACACAAATGTTCACACTGCCCATAAACGAAAATTGATCTCTGAACATTCAGTGCGTTTTACTTTTTTTAATCATTTGGTGTGGTGTGAAATCTTTAATAGGAGTTACGCTACGAAAAAAATTGAAAAAACAAGTTTGTTGTATCAGCTCTGTAAATGGTCGGGAGTTGTCGTGCGCTTGGCACCCAGCTTTATTTTATGGCTGCCAGGTGCACGATAATTTTCTCTCAATTAAACGCCATAATTAAACACAGCTAATTGGACGCATCGAGTCGAGAATGTTTAATTGATTTGCTTTAATTTAGCGAGTGAGTGTAATTGATAGAGCCCATCTCATTAGCTGCACCTCGTTAGCTTCACCTCATTAGCTTCACCTCATTAGTTTCAACTGATTAGCTTCACCTCATTAGCTTCACCTCATTAGCTTCACCTCATTAGCTTCACCTCATTAGCTTCACCTCATTATCTTCACCTCATTAGCTGCACCTCTTTAGCTGCACCTCATTAGCTGCACCTCATTAGCTGCACCTCATTAGCTGCACCTCCCTAGCTGCACCTCATTAGCTGCACTTCATTAGCTGCACCTCATTAGCTG
>JACJUY010012070.1:9328-23468 GCA_014220935.1 Platorchestia sp. MABIK | reverse complement strand
GGAGGAATAAATTTTCTATCGCTGTTTGAAAATATAAATTTCCGAAATTGCTGCGAAGGCAGCACAATCTAAATAGATCGGGTGATTATGGATTTACACAATTAGTTATTCAACAGTTATTTAAAAAGATAACAAGTTGAAAACATAAATTAGATTGTACCTTTATTGCACTCAATGTAATCAAGTTGAATTATTTTACAATAATGATTTCTGGAAGGTGGACTACCTGGTTTACATTTATACCTTAAGAATTGAAAAGTGATTGATGTGCAGTAGTTTAAATGAACCTATTTGATCACATACCTGTTGAGCACAAAATCCTTAACCACCATCATCATGCTTTCGCAGTAGTTGTTGGTGTGGTGCCCTCGTAGCAGATATCCAGCCCTCCATGGAAGGCTCCATACCTCCTTCCTCGCAACTAATGTCTCAAAGTGCCTGATGTAACAAACAATGCATACACTATTTGAGGACGCGTCCACAAGTTATGTGCGCATTCAACAAATTGATTATGTTCTCATAAAAAGTGTAAATTATTTACCGAGGGCAATAAGACGTCTTAGAAATTGATGTTAAATACATGAAAAATGCAGAAAATTTATCGCGTAAGGTACATGCTCTAAATCAATCTCAATGTTTATACTATAAAAAATATACCATGTAAAAACAATCGCACAGAAATTTAACTTTTTATCGACTAAATCTGTGAATTCTTGTTTTACGTTTTGTACTCAGTGAGTGGCTCGTGCGTTGCCAGCGGCAAGAGAATTCTTCTTGTAGTCATCCCAGATATGGCCAAACTCCTCCTTGTTAACTGCGTAAACCAATTTCTTAAGCACCAGAATGAGAGGTTTACGTTGCTGCAGTTGAACGCTGTTCTTGGCGTTCCAAAGCCAGCGCCACGCAGCCTGCAGCACGTGAAACACGTACAGGAAGAGGCGGCTCTCAGGCCACACCTCGGCCAGCGCGCCACGCTCGGCATCACTATCATCAGTAATGATGCACTGAGGATATCCCGCACCGTAGAATGCGCGCTGACCGAGCTGGCGTTGCAGTAGCTGGAGACCTGCAAAGGTAGAAACCTTATTATCAGATTTTAAAAAATAAATTATGAAAAGCAGTATAATCACCATCTTGATTTCTAAATAACCGTAATATTTCCACAAAAATAATTGGCTTCACAACACCTCTTATTGAATATCAAACGCAATTTTGCAATCGTTCCCTTTAAAGAGTGTTATACCACTACCAAACTAGTACTTTGTAGTTTGTCTTCGTAGAATTTGGCAATCAGTTATAATTTTTATAGCCTGCATTTTTGTACATCAAACTGCAGTTCGGCATAGAGCCATTGATTTTATAAGTAATACCCATAATAATTTTCTCATATTAATTAGAATGCTACATTTATTTTAAATCATTTTAATCTAATATCTTGTAATATATTTTATGAATTATAACGAACCTTTTTTGTAATCTTCCTTTGACTGGCCAGAAGTTATAATGACTCCCAGCGGAAGAGCACCCGCAGGACTTGCACTAACTATGAAAGTTAGAGCGGCATTTGACTGGTCGACGTGACTGGTAGTGTCAATAAAGACAACTTCTCCAGCTGCTTTGACGCTGCTGTGGACGCGCTGCATAAAGCCCGTCACCAACGCAATCGCGAAGCTCTCGTCACCGTCAGTTGCGTCGGCGATGATGTGCTGAGGATTCTCCTCCTTGTATCTCTGAACTGCCGCTGCGATAGACTCCTTGTCAAAAGAACCGTGTTGATCCTGCAGCCAGCGCTGACAAAGCTTCGCTAGGGAAAATCGACTGGGATTCACACGGCTATCAGCTGACATGGAGACATCGTTTGTTAATCCCATCCGAAGTTGATAAAATCTTGCAGCTTGCATTGGCAGCATTCCTGTACAAAAATGGTTCTTCCATATCAATAGACCATGCCAAAAATACTATATTGTATGGTGGAATGAATCTGGACATATTAGTACCTTACAGTGATAAAAAAAATAATAAAATCTAGGTTTTTTCAATAGTATGTAAAAAATTGGTGAACTTTTTCTCAAATAATTTAACCGCCGTAATTCATTCGTTATTATATGAGCCACAGATATTACCAGTATGATGATTATTATTATTATTATTATTATTATTATTACAACTAAATAAGGAAGTTTTAGGCTATCACAAGTTGAACATTAATGGTTGTTCATGAGCAGAAGTGAATCACTGTGAAGTGAATCAAAGCAAAGTGAAATGAATCATTTATGAATCATTTTATTGAGTTTCTCTTTGGAACAGGTTGTCCGAAGAGATCTGTTGTACGCCCTAATTGACTGCAGTGTTCTACATCTTACAAAAAATTTATTAGGTACACTGTGATTTGAGAACAGCAAGTGCGAGGTTTAGGGCAGTTATAATGGATTACTTTACACACAGATTTGCAGAAGCCTGGTAAGTGACTAATTTTACTGAAAAGAGAAAGGAAAACTCTCTCATAACAAATGATAGTGTCTACAAAAGACTTACTGCAATATTTCAGTCCCTTGCAAGGATCATCAGACTGAATATACTCAAATTAAACAAACAAATGAAAACTGGAATTTTTTACGCTAAGATTGGAAGAACATGTACTGCAGTCAGCCAAAGATGTTTTTTTCAGTTGCTGGTGGTGTACGTCTGTTTTCATGGCAAGGTAACCACAGATATAAGTGGCGGCATCATCCACTTCCACAGAAGCAAAAATTTCTCCGATCTCGGAGGCTCCGTTGAACACCACGGCAGCCTTTTGTTCCTCTTCAGACACCCCAATGATAGGTGGAATTACTTCACTTTCTTTTGGCACCTGAAAGGCAAGACAAAAATGTGAACTCAAGTTAACAATTTTTTCTATGAAGTCTTTGGCTTCATAAGCAAGCATTTCAGTTGCATTCAAGAGTACAGATTTAAATCTTAGAGAAAATGGAAAGTAAAGCTAATATGATAAATTGAGATGCAGGTGAGAGCAACTAGAAAAAGAGGTCAGTTGTAAAGAATTGAGCTGAATGGGAAGCAGCATTGAAAAGTATACAAAGAAATGGAGATGATTATCTAGAGCATAATACTAAATGTAAAAATATAAGGAGCCTCAATGGAGAAAAAGAAGAAAAGAGACAAAAAGTTAGGATTGGATTAGATCATTTGTTAGTTTAAGCCTCCTTAACCACTAAAAAAAGCGTGTTTAGAGGAGAGGAAGGAGAAAAGCACCATTTAGTGAGGAGATAAGGGAATGCAATGTGGGATATCATGGGGGCAACAAGATATGAGGGGAAAAAAGGAAACATGAGATTGAAAGTGATAAGCTGAGAAGTGTGATATACAAGGCTTAATGCGAAACCTAAGTTTATGCACTCAATCTATTTCCCACAATTCCCTCTAACAGTTAATGTTGTCTAATATATTCATATTTGCTAATCTAATCTAAACTAATGAAAACTTTGAAGAAATAAGTCTAAAAATGCAAATATCAATTTAATAAGACTCTCAATAATTGAGTCGGGAACATCAGTCTATAATCTGGACAACACCTTAAATTTTTTTCTGACATGTATGTATTCCTTAGAGGGTTACCAGACTCATCTCACCTCTGACAAGAAGCCCAAGGTCTCTCCTAATTGCTCATCAGGAGCTGTCTTGCAATTGGAAGCGAGAGGAGCTCGAATGAGAGAAGAGGCAGTAATCTTGGCATAGTTCTGCATGAACGTTTTGGCATCTGAGAACTTCTGCAGCAGACGAATTTTCCCAAAGAATTTTTCGAGCTCATCTTGGCAAAGATATCTTGTTGATAGGTATGGCAGATGATGGCCATCCAAAACAGGTCTCAATGAAAGAATGACCGTTATGGATGGATCAAACCCTGGATGGAGCAGCATCTCTGGGCAGTATTTAAATCACCCAATTCTCAACAAATTGTATCCTGATATGCTGCAGCTCACAAGGATATTGACAGCCATCCATTTTTGATATTAGAGTGTGTACCTCATTTTGCCTTTCAGTTTCATTTTAATGAATTCACTCAGGTATGGTCCCAGCTCTGGGTACAATTGAGCTAGCTGCGTGTCAATGTTGAAACGCTTGTTCTGAACAGGTCTCCTTTTCCAACCAGAGAAGCGCTTTTTCTTACGTTCCTTCAAGTTTGTCGCACTTTCCACCCTGATGGGACAAGGAAATAATTTTTGCTGACAAGACAGACTTGGACTTGAGTGCTGAATTTGCTGAACTGAAGTTTCTGGCTGAAAAATTGCTGAGAGAATTTCAGTTGCACATTGAGGAATCTTAGCTCGAGATTGAGTTAAACCAGCTACTTCTGTAAATGATTGGGAAGTTGGTAAGTCTTTTTTTTTGCAGATGAGCGACTAGTTGAAGCGGTGGCTGATTTAGGAGTCAAACAGGCTTGCTTGCTGGATGATTGGGGACTTAAAAAAGCCTGCTTGGAAGCTGATAAAAGACTGGAATTCTTAGTGGCTGTTTAAGGACTTGAACAGGCTCTCACAGAAGCTGATTGAAAACTCAAACGAGCTCTTTTGGCGGCTGATAGAGGACTTAAACCACTGATCATTTGAAGAGTTGGAGGATGCTGAGCAGATGATGAAATTATAATCACCATTTCTACAATTGGTTGGGATGGAGGGATAGGAACCAGTGTAGGTGGATCATTGTCCAATTGCAGTGAGTGATCAGCAGCTTCTTTGGCTTGCATGCCAATTCCATGTCCTGGAAGATAAAAAATTTCATATGAAACAGTACTTAGCAATACTTTTCTCAACAAAAATTTAGTTTCCTCCTGTAATGAAATCTTTAATAGCCATAAACACATGAAAATGTCAAAAAGTTTTGACCCTAAATGACAACACTCAATTTGTTCAAGAGTTTTCTAAAATACTAAATAGAGCTGAATACAATCTAACAAAGCCAAGGAAGAATAAAAATTTAAATGTTGAAAAACAATTACCTCGGTAGAGAAAAACTAGTCTCATCAGAACTTAGAGGAATCTCCTACCACTCTTGAATACAAAAGTTCAATGGACTTAATCTTTAGCTCATGAACATGATCTATGTTTCAATGGATTAATGTATTAGATTCATTTATACTACAATTAGATGTGAAGCAATTCTCCATGAAGAACAAGTTTTATCAGACTCAATTAGATAACTAAAAACACCTACAGCGAAAATGGGCTTTTAAAATGAAGGCCCAGTAACTCACTCACAGGTTTAAATTCAAGCAAGGATTTTGTTGACAACTGTTTTTACTTAATTTGTACATTCAAACCCAACTAGCTTGTCTGAAGAGCCAACTTGCAAAAAGAAATGTTTTATAGTGTTTATATCCACCAAATTGAATAAGTATGGATGAGTCTTGAACAATTGCTGCAGCTGCACCATTTGCACCTAAAATACAGCTTACCGGAGTACTTTAAAAAGTCATCAACCCATATCAGCCCACGCAACTATATATAGTAGGTAAATTTCAAATGTGAATAGAGTTCAATACAAGCGTAATTGAGGGCAAGTTACTACACCACGGCGTTGGTATTACATGCACGGACACGTTTGAACATTTACTGACAGTAGTGAGTGCAATACATGGTTTTGCTGTCACATTTAGTCAGAGGCACTCTTGCTTGCAGGATGTCAGCTAAATAGAGGTATTTATTCCATAAGCTAAATTTTGAGGTAGCTTCCTGATATTTTGACAAAATATGCATAATGGCTTATATTTATGTTATGAATATCTATATTGAAATAAATTTATTATTTAATTTACTTTTATGAATTTTCCCCGGCGTACTATATATAGCATGTTGGGCAGATGCGACAACTGTTTCAATATTTGTTTATTGGTTTATTTGTGTGGTTAACAGTATTACATTTGTATACAATGTTAATTTTAGTTTAAAATAGCAAAAAACGTTCTTGCTCACTAATATATAATGTTTATTATAAGATCATTGAACGTGGACAGGATGTTGGAAATGTTAGAGGAATGTGAAAAAAATCAAGCTGGAATCTTCATTGAACCTCCACCAGCCAATGAGGATTCAGATGAAGATTCTGCAGATGAAGATGCAGGTGGTGACATTGACAACCTCATTTCAAGATAATTGCAGGCTCCTGCTACGGTAGTGTTTGCCAATGAAGATGAAAATGAGGAACCAAAGGGACTCTACAGCTGCCACAAAAAAAGAAGCATAAAAGTCAGAAAGAAAGTTTCACATACAGCTGGAGTAAGAAAATTTGTTCACAATTTCCATTGATGTTGAAAGGCCAGAGTAATACAACTCCAACAGAAAATTTGAAAGAGAAAACAGAAGATCAAAAATTTGAATTTTTCTTCTTTGAGGGCATATGTGAACTAATATGTGATCAGATGAAATTGTATGTATGTCAGAAGGGTAAGCAATTTGACATCTCAGTACGCAATTTGAGAACAGTACTTGGGATTCTTATTTTGTCTGGATACCACCAGTTGCACAGTCGTTGACATTATTGGTCTGAGGGAATAGATTTGCATGTAGCACTAGTCGCAGATCCTGCGTCACAATATAGGTTTGAAGAAATTCTAAGGCACTTTCATTTCTCTGATAACCAAAAATTGAACAAAAATGACAAGCTGGCTAAATTGCGACTGCTGATTGATCATTTGAACAAGAAATTTTCTGATGCATACTCTAGGAATCAATGCCTGAATTTAGATGAATCAATTATTGAATATTTTTGCAGACTTGGATGTAAGCAGTGCATACAAAATTAACATATGCCGTTTGGATTCAAGGCTTGGTATCTCAATTCAAGACTAGGGTGTGTGTGCTCATTTGAAATATATCAAGGATCTTCATCTGGGCCATCAGAAGAATTAGAGAATTGTCATGGAAAGAGAGAAAACGTTTTGTTGAATTTCATAAATAATTTGCCAAAAAAGATAGAAGAATAGCCATTTAAATTTCATTTTGACAATTATTTCACCAGTCTTCCTCTTATCTCTAAACTTAGTTCATTGAAATATGGGTACAATCTGAAACAACAGATTGCCAAAAACCTGCACTCTGAAATTTGAAAAATAAAAAGGAAGCAAGAGCTTACGACTTGAGAAATAAGATAGCAAGTTGTGCGCTGGTTAGATAATGCAGTTGTTACTACAGCTGAAAATATTGATGCAACCTTCCCAATTGAGAAAGTGTCAAGATGGTCAGCAAGGGATAAGAGAGCTATTTCCATAGAGCAGCCACAAATAATAAATCGGTACTATCATTTTATTGGTGGCACCGACCGCATGGCTCAGAACATAAATAAATATAGAGTATCAATTAGACTGAAAAAGTGGTGGTGGGCAATGTTATGAACTTGTGCTTGTGTGATTCGAAGATCTCATTTTATATTACAGCAAACTCAAATTTCTCCGTCCAGCTACCATCTTAATGATTTTCCTCGTTGTTAGAATTTAGATCGCATTTATAAGTCATTTTCCGATGACGTCTTTTTCTGGTATTTTCTGACGTTCGATAATTTTAAAGGATTAAATAAACAGGCTTCTAAATTTGTTATTTAATATAGAAATGATGACTTGAAAATNCTAGATACTGAATAATGCTCCGTACACTGTGAGCAAATGCAGATTCCTACACGTAAGATAACAGAAATGAATGGTAATTGTGGATACACGAAGGAATGATACTCATCTGCACTCAAATTCCAGATTGGCGATTGATAGATAATTCAATAAAGTGGCTCCAAAGAATATAATGCCAGAGCTATCGCATGCCCGAAGGCAGCAAGGCATCTACACGTCCTGCACTCAGAGTATCGGTGGCGGTAATGCCTCAACGCTGCCTCGCAGACGGACAGCCACAGTGACGCTGTTATGATCGGGAACATACGTGTCCTGGTTCACGATTCTTTACATTAATAATTTACCGGAAATAGCAGGTGTCGTCAGATAATTAAATTAGATTACGTTCACCTATTAATTTACAAGTATTAATACAGAATGAACAAACATTAAGTGTCTACTAATAGAGTTGAATTATATGAAGAGAGATGGAGTAGAGGTGTCTAGCACTACAGTTCCTTCGAGACGATGGGGGAGCGTGGAGTTCTCCAGAGAGGGGGTGTCATGGGGGTTAGCTTTTAAACGACGCTTCTCGATGTACTGAAGAAACCGTTGGTTGAGATGTTCTGGGCGATGTTAGTAGAACTTAGCACATGCTGTTCTTATCGACGATAATATATTTTTTGTGAATACGGTTCTTTTTTTGAAAGATGATCGTTGGCCAAACGTACCCTTCTTCGTAATGTTTATTTAAACACGACGTAGGGTATCTGAATCGTAAACCATTACAGCAATATTCACTTGGATGCTAGATGCCACTATACAAAATTGTTGGGTTTTGCACAAAGGAGAAGAACAAGGTATATTCTTCTTGGAATTCAAACGTTTGATTGCACGTACCATCATTTGACAGTCAGAGCAAAGAGCGGCATGTGGTAGACCTAGATCTTCTATCAAAGTGATATCTGATGTTCAATATGATAACTTTGGACATTATATTGTTCCTCTAAAGAAACAAGCTTGGAAATGTGCATATGAAAATTGCAAATTGCGTCCTTCCTAGGGTTGCTATCAATGTAAAGTTGTATTATGTGTTCGGTGCTTCATGCCTTATCATGCGCAAAACTAGTTTTACCAGGTGTCTGCACTGGATTCTGTAGCTTATGTTAGTTTACTTTAATTTTGTTTACTACATTTAGGCTAAAAATACTGAAATTAAAAAGGATTGTACATTTAAAGGAGATGAAATAAAGGTTCATCAAAAATTTTGTATTTTTGCACCCTATAAGAACCCAACCAACTATGTATAGTAGTCTCGAAATTTAAATATTTAGTACATTTTTTTAATAAAATTTTTATAGACATGATCAATATAACCAAATGACCTCTTAATCATCATAAAAAATGTTTAAAAAAAATTTGGGCAGATATGGGTTAAATGTGCAGAACTCAAATTTGGCCTGCAATTAAATGATGCTACAGTGCAGATATGGATGGGCATGAGCAATATTTCCTTCATACAAATAGAATAACTAACAAAACTCACCCATGATGAGCTATCAATACGGGGATACTAATGAATATAGATTCCAGAAAACAATACTACCCTACAGATGAAGAGAAAAATGTGTATATATATATATATATATAACAGGATGTCTACTGATTATTTCATTTCCAAATTTTCATATTTTTTTACTATTTTTTACTACCTTCAACAGCAAAAAATTACTACCTAATTTTTTCATAATAAATGTTGTCCAAATGTGAGTAATTGGCCTATAATAAGTAGTTTGAGTCGATAATACACTCAGTAACACAGGTTCTAAAAAGTTCCAAGTTAGTTAATACTTAAAATACTTGATACAAAAAGGAGCAACCAATGCATTATTGCAAAAAAAGTTACCAAAAATCCTAATGTATCCCAGCCTAAATAGACTAACAAATGTTCAGCAAAGACCTTATCTCAACATATGCGGCTATGAGAGCAACAGTTCATCACATAAAAAAAATAAACCGACTGGAAATGAGTATACACCACTGACAGGAATATTTCCCATTAACTGCGACTAATTTCTTATTCTAGGAGTAAGAAATTTTTAAAAATCTTTATACTCTTTATACATAAGTACATTTCTTTCAATTTTCAGTATTTTATCTCACTTCATAATTTTTAATACCTTGACAGGTAAAGTGACCCCTGAGACAAAATTTACTATTATTCACTACCTTTTTAACTATTTTTCAAATTTTACTACTTTACTACCTAGTTAGAAGACACTGTATATAAGTATTGAGACAGACATTAGACATGATTTTCTAAGCAGGGCTTGTTGTTTCATATATTTTTAATGCACTCACACATTAATAAAATTATGATGAGCAACGTCAAATTACATCTTATATCTGATGTTGATAATAGCAATTGGAATACCATAAATGGGGAGCTTTGCTCTGTGTCAATTGCAAAAAAAAAAATGGCCATGAAAAATTAAAGTATATTTTTACCCAAATGCACTCAAAAATTTTAATAACTTTGTTCCCAGAAATTGATAAAAGAACACATTTAAAGACGTTTAAAAGGAACAACATTTTGCTTGCTTATGCAAAATTTTTGAGATAAAACATCAATAACATTCAGGTAAGAGTATCATTATAGAGTTGAAAGTGTAATCGCCGCATTGTTGGAACACGCGCAGATTCTTAGAGGGAGAACATCTACCTTGGTTTGGCTGAGTTAAGTTATTTCAGGTAAGTTTAGGTTTGTTGATTTCTTCACTTTCATTTACAATATTTTTTTAACTACAAAGTTGAATAACTCAAAAATTGTACATCAGCAAGCAAAACGTCATTCCTGTAAATTGTTCTTAAATGTGTTCCTTTAGTGATTCTAGGGCACATTCTGCGAGCACACTAAATTATAAATTGACCAAAACTAGCACTGTATGCAGAAAAATCAAAGATAAGGTTTTGCATCTCCCTTGTTAACACTTCACTTTAAGATGAACAGTAGGAAATTATTTTAATTCATCTGAAAGTTTTAAATGAGATAGACTACATAACCAAAAAAGCTATTTGTAAGCTACATTCAGCACACTAAACACAAGTTTTATAGTGTGGCAATCCAAACTAGCTTCATCTTCATCCTGAGCACTGTTTGTTTACAGTTTCCTCCTTGCTAATTTGAATCTATATTTTTTACATTGCCAAGAAAGTTTTTACCATGAACCCATCATAATTTGTCATCACATTCTACTTGCTAATAAATTACAGACAAAATTTACATAGTACTATTAAAGCTGATGGCACTCTGCTACCATATTTTGTTCCCATTTTGGAATGAAAAGCTTACGAAAAATTAGTCTACAAAATTTAAAAATAAACCGGATGTCATTAATAAGTATTGAATTGTAGTACATTCTATTTCCATACTTATTTTTCACTGCCCTGTGTTCTAAATTCGAGGCAAGTAAATAACATTTCCCAATGGAACCGGCATTTGGTTTCAAAGATTTCAGAAAGAAATGCATCAAGTGCAAAGATCAGTCAGAAACAAAATTTTCTACATTGAATTCAAATACATTTTAAATTTCTTACCTTCCAGGTCTGCAAGCCCGTGATTATAAGGCAACGGCACAACACCACTTTTTAATGGTGCTGAAGTCAGTCATTTTGAAATGCCTGCTGCACACATCGTGGTGCGCAACTTAAATCATTTAACTGGACATTTCCACTCGCTCCAATCCATTCGTTAAAATTCACACCTGGATATTGGAAACATCTTAAGTTTTGTCGGTTTTTAGAATTACTTTCGCACCCAATAAAAGAACACTTTTTAATTCTAATTCGAGGCAGCGGCGACATTGCGACCTCCTTAACACGTGAACAGTTTGAATGACGCTGCAAGTTTGTGATGTCGTACCCGATTCATGAACTCGTCAGGCTAACAGTGGTGCCAGATTTCGGGCTAGCAGCCGTTGCGAGATTTTAGGCGCGCTGCTATTGGTCCGTTTCCATGACGTCCCCTACACACCACTCGATTCTATGAAAGACTGGTTTGCCGCTACCTCCTTTATGTATTGTCTCGCCGCCCGACCGTGCAGCTCAACTTTCCGAATAAACGGACACTAAAGACGTAGACTTTCCTGACACCCTTTAAAGGGGTCAGGTAACGCTGTAAGTTATGACAATTTATTAACGACAAGCGTAACAAATGAAAGGAGGCTCACCTGAAGATCTTCGAAGATAATATTCAGGCGAATACATCTCCAGTAAGCCGGCCATTAAGGACACTAAGTCCCAGAAGCAGGGGTCGGTAGAGGTCCGAACCCGCAGAGCACAAGTGATGCACACGCGAAGACGGTCCGATTGAATCTGAGGTGGCAACGTGCCGCGGCCACCTCTTTAGGATGCTCGAAACCGCTGCTGTGGCTTCGGACTCGAGCAAGAAGATTAGAAGAACGGTTTTTATAAGTTCATTTATATAAGTCGCCAAGGAAGGGAAGCACCCCCGCCATTGTTCCGCTTTGTCATTAATTGCCAGCGTAATTGCTTTTTTAGGCTTAGTGAATTTAAGGTAAGCCCCTGTCCTTTATTGAGCAAGGTATTGGCTGTCTTGCCTAGGACTTCAGCAACGAGTAATGGCTGGATTTGCGACACAATCCCGGCAAGAAAATAACGGAGTTTTCGAAAGAAACTTCCGTTACACAAAACATTTATACATTAAAGTTCCTTCCAGCAGAAACCTGGAAAGTACTTTCACAATAGTTATGCGCATATACGTTTAAATAACAAAATATAGAAAAGAAAACTATAAGTGACCTTTTTTAATCAACTGGGCCAGCGTACTACGTTGCTGGCGCGCTGCCTGCCTTGTAGGGCGGGCAGCTGACGCAACTTCGGGTTCCTCGGAACTGTCCGAGGAGGCCGATTCAGAAGAGAAAACTGACCTCCAGGACGCTCAAGAAAAATAGAACTACCCTTAAGAGAAAAAGAACTCTCGGGAGGCTCGAGAGGAGGATTTGACTCTTCACTCGAGCTCCCCTCTGCGCTTTCCTCCCCTTCCTCTGAAGCAGTATCGGACACAGCTAACTCCAAAGGGTATAGAAGAGAAATTTTAACGGCAGTTTCAGAGTTATCAGCTTTAACTATTCTAACAACTCGGACCTTGCCATCGCGTCCGGGAAGGAGCGCGATAATGCGAACTAAGGTCCAAAACGGTCTAGGTCATATGAAATGTTTATTTGATGAGATATGGAAGAGTGAAAGAGTACCGGATGACTGGAACAAGTGAAATGTAGTCCTATTGCANCAGAAATAAGGTGCAAATTGATGTTGCTCATCATAATTTTATTAATGTGTGAGTGCATTAAAAATATGTGAAACAACAAGCCCTGCTTAGAAAATCATGTCTAATGTCTGTCTCAATAATTATATACAGTGTCTTCTAGGTAGTAAAGTAGTAAAATTTGAAAAATAGTTAATAATATACTGAAAATTGAAAGTAATGTACTAATGTATAAAGAGTATAAAGATTTTTAAAAATTTCTTTCTCCTAGAAAAAGAAATTAGTCGCAGTTTATGGAAAATATTCCTGTCAGTGGTGTGTACTCATTTCCAGTCAGTTTATTTTTTTATGTGATGAACTGTTGCTCTCATAGTTGACATATGTTGAGATGAGGTCTTTGCTGAACATTTGTTAGTCTATTTAGGCTGGGATACATTAGGAATTTTGGTAATTTTTTTTGCAATAATGCGTTGGTTGCTCATCTTTGTATCAAGTAATTTAAGTATTAACTAACTTGGAACTTTTTAGAACCTGTGTTACTGAGTATTATCGACTCAAACCACTTATTATAGGCCAAGTACTTATATTTGGACAACATTTATTGTGTAAAAATTAGGTAGTAATTTTTTGCTGTTGAAGGTATTAAAAAATAGTAAAAAAGTATGAAAATTTGGAAATGAAATAATCAGTAGACATCCTGATATATATATATATATATATATATACATATTTTTCTCTTCATCTGTAGGGTAGTATTGTTTTCTGAAATCTAAATTCATTAGTATCCCCGTATTGATAGCTCATCATGGGTGAGTTTTGTTAGTTATTCTATTTGTATGAAGGAAATAGTGCTCATGCCCATCCATATATGCACTGTAGCATCATTTAATTTCATGCCTAATTTGAGTTCTGCACATTTAACCCACATCTGCCCAAATTTTTTTAAAACATTTTTTTATGATGATTAAGAGGTCATTTGGTTATATTGATCATGTCTATAAAAAATTTTATTAAAAAAATTTACTAAATATTTAAATTTCGAGACATACATAGTAGGTTGGGTTCTTACAGGGTACGAAAATACAAAATTTTTGAAGAACTTATATTTCATCTCCTTTAAATGTACAATCCTTTTTAATTTCAGGATTTTTAGCCTAAATATAGTGAACAAAATTAAAATAAACTAACATAAGCTACAGAATCCAGTGCAGACACCTGGTAAAACAAGTTTTGCGTATGATAATGCATGAAGCACCGAA
>JACJUY010012069.1:0-20698 GCA_014220935.1 Platorchestia sp. MABIK | reverse complement strand
AGGCGGGCAATTAACCAGCACAGGCGGGCAACTGATCAGCACAGGCGGGCAACTAACCAACACAGGCGGGCAATTAACCAACACATCCGAGCAACTCACCAGCACAGGCGGGCAATTAACCAACACATCCGGGCAACTGACCTGCACAAACATCCCGGACGCGAAGGGTGCCACAGAGCAGCTCCGCAGCAGCGGCCCGCACGCGCGACACGGGCGAGGAGATGGCGACGTCCAGCAGGAAGAGGCTCTCCTCGCCGCGCTTCACGTGCAGCAGCATCGCAGGTCCTGCCTCCAGCTATTTCCCGAGGCTGCTCAACTTGTCTATTCCAACCCGTGCAGCGTGTGCTTTGGAGTGTGCCCTGCTCTTTATGCAGCCTTTTCAACTTATTTGTCTATTCTAATCCGTGCAGCGTATGCCTTCACGGGAGTTGTTCACCGGCTTTTCAACTTATTTGTCTTTTCAAATCCGTGCACCGTGTCAACGAGTGCCTGCACTGGAGTGTCTCATACTCTCTGAGAGGGAGCTATAATCTCGTGAACTCTATGAAAGTGATATTTAATCTGACCAATTGCTCCTAAAATCCCTGAAATTAAAATTGATTTTCATCAACTTCGTGGCAGTGAAATTTAGTCTCTTCAACTGCCACAAAGGGGAATCGAATTTCTATTCCATAAGAGTAAGATTTAATTTCATCAACTCCCCCGGGTGGGAGATTAGATTACGAGTAAGTTTAAGCCTCCCTAACTACAACAAAGCATTTCCAAAGAGAGGAAGGATAAAGGCGCCATTTAGTATGGTATTAAAGAGACAGAGAATCTGTTCGTAAAGTTTCCTCACATCCTACACATAGGTCACGGTAGAGGAAACAAGGTAGGGTCAAACCAGTCTTTCTTTTGTTGACAGTGTGGTTTTGCTGACGTCACGGCAACGAACCAATAGCAGCGCTCATATTGCATCTGGTATCACTGCTACCCCAAATCTGTCTCCACTATTGGCCTAACGACATTGCGTTTTGATGACCTCATAAAGTTTATTTGAAATAAAGCCTTTCTATTGGCAAGTCTAACATGAAGAAGTGTATTTTACCTCATAGAAATGACCCTACCTTGTTTCCTCTTCCGTGACATAGGCACAGAAAAATTGAAAGAAGTTCATTAGACGGGATGAAAGTTGAAGAAAACAGAAATATGTACTGTAAAGGACAGCTTGGAATAAAAAAAACGGTCGATAATGAAACAAACGATCGTTCCACATAAACATAGAGTAGCTAGCACTCTGCTGGGGATCTCAAATCTTCCCCCAGAGAGCACTATGTAGTTAAACCTCAAAAAAGACGGGATTCAATGTTTTCCCCAAATAAATCTTCTAGATGTGGATGACAAACAAATACAGGGTGGCGCATAAGTAACGCACTCTTTTGAAAGTAAATTTTAAAGACTTACTACAGCAATATACACTGGGTACCTGTAGACAGGATACGACATGTAAGTAATCTTTAAGAGTTCCTCTATCGTTTACAATTAACCCTATCGGTATACCTTTCATAGTTCATTTATTATTAATTTTTTAAAAGGGTGCGTTACTTATGCACCACCCTGTATGTTCATCCAAATAGTACTTGCGATTAAAATGTTCTTGTACTTGTGCACTTTTGAAGCTCGTATCACAGATACGGTCATTAAGCATCCCTATGAGCGTCACAGACACACGCACCACACAACCAAGCAGGCAACAACTGTGTATTGTTTACTATTTGCGAACGAGTTTAAAAAAAATTTACTTCTCTTTTTCATCGGAGTAAGTTGCATTTTAATGAACAATGAATTCAATTTTCACTGCCACAATATTTCATGGTCTCATATAGAGAAGTGAGCGGATGCCAAGTTTTTTGTATCATTTGAAACGTATCTATGATGCCATTCAAATAGAAATGATTACTGGTTGGAATGTTGCTGACAGGAAATATATGCATGAATTACGCAAATTACAGCGGGGATACTTCTTGAAATGTACAAAACAGTATCCAACAGTCCCTGTTGACAAACACTGCTGATACTGCATTCAGCTCATTCGGTCACTTTTCATTTAAATTTTTTTACTAAGTTAGAGGCTAGACAAAACAATTTGCTTGCTATTAGGCTGTTATTACTTCTTATTGTGCTGTTATTCTATTATGATGCTCAGACACGACTTAAGTGTTATTTTCTTAGAACTGCCAAAGCCTCTGCAAATCATGAAACTATAATTTCCCCGTCATAAATAACACATTTTACGTTCACTGTGACGTACACGTCCACAAAAAACGAAAGGCCGAAGGCAACGTCGCTTCACAGTCCATGTTGTTAGCGTCGGTCCGGCTGCCAAAACCAGAAGTATCGTTGCTATGGCAACTGCTTACAAAAAAAGACGCCGGCTGCTGCCATGGAAACCCTAGCAACCAATTGCAAATTTCATGGAACATTCAATCATTCTTCATGTGTTCAAGACTAAACTCAAGTGTCTGTTCAATTGAGCGATTATCACTAAGAACTCGGAAAAGATTTCGGGTCAATTGGCGCAGCTCGGGAGTATAATTTGGGTGTCTCGTCAGCACGGCTCACTACGCTGATCATGGGTGGTGCTAGCACCTCCTAGGCGAGACGAAAGGGGGATGTGAGAACAAAAAACAAATAAACGAAGTCACTCGTGCGAGAGATGTACGCTGGCTCTCATGGCAGAGTGACTAAAAGTAAAGAATAAAAAGAAAATACCAACCTAACTATACACCCACAACTACCTCCTGCAACAAGTGACACTGACTTTGAAGATAAATAATGTGACAGAGAGAAGTGCTGGTTAGCCAAGATATATTGACGAGAATAGACACTATCAGCATACCTTTCTGACCTGACCTCAGGTCTCCTAGACATGCCTGGGGATTAGATACGTTAGTTTAAGCCTCCCTAACCACAACAAAGATGTTCAAAGAGAGGACGGATGAGGGGACCATTCAGTATAGAGTTCAGGGAACACGGAATCTATGCATAAAACCACCAACTTACGAAGGAAGGTTATGAAACTAGACCAAAGTTAAAGGAAGTAATAGGTGCTGAAAAAAGGAGCCGCAGTGAACCGAAAAAAATTATCCTCAACACAACAACGATTCTTTTCCCACGTAAGAGAAAGCTTACCTACCTCTTGGCACGGGACATCACATTTTCTCCCTGGGAACACCAATTTCCATACACACAAAAGTTGCATCCCCTTGAGGGGTCACAAAATGTCAAATAAATAATTTTAATTTTGTAATCATAATCTTTAGCCAAAAAGAGGGAAAGTAACATTTAAAACGGACAGACACAACATTGAGGTCACTCACTCACGCAGGAGTTGGTGCGTTCACTGGCCGCCTCCCAGCGGGAGAACACAGAAAAACAACTCAAGATTAGATAATAAGTTAGTTTAAGCCTCCCTAACCGCTACAAAAAAAATAGCGTATTGAAGAGAGGAAGGAGGAAGACACCATTTAGTATGGAGATAAGAGAATGAGGAATCTATGCAGAAGGGGCAGGCATAGAAACAGTAAGTTGAGAAAGAATTTCATGAAACAAGATAAAAGTTGAAGAAGAAAGTAGTAGGTGCTGAAAAACAGGACAGCAGTGAACCGAAAAAAGGTGGTCCTTAACATAACAAACATTTTATTTCAACAAAAAAGAAGGCCTGCCTAACTCTCAGCTCGGGCACTCACATTTTCCCCCTGGGAGTGCTACTTCCTATAGATATAATATTTGTATCCCTCTGAGGGGATAACAACACAAGGGAGCGTACCTAAGCAGACACTTGAAATGAACACAGGCGATTATACGGTGCTGGCTAGGGTCACTCTGGGGATCGCCAAGTCCCCACGGTATGCTGACGAGGGCAGCCACCTCCAGCGTACCTCCCCTGAGAGGAGCTAAGGAAACACGGCGCGCGTCACTTACCTCACGATAGAAGCCTCAGGCTGAATCTTCGCGCGAACGAATAGAATGTGCACTCGTGACCCAAATTCCCATAGAAAGCGAGGAAAAAAAGATAAAAAAATTTAAACTTACGAAAGCAGCTCTAACTGCTTCGCATAGTCACCCCACTCGAGTATCAGTCCCTCACTAGCGAGCTGGGAGGTCTGTTTAGCACTATTGTTTGATTGCAGAGTTCTCACTAGAATATAAACTGGAAAAGCAACATTTGGTATACTACGTAAAAACTTCTAGGTTAAAAGTTTCCTGACAGGCAAAGAAAGTGAGCTTTTATGAGACTATGACGAATGCACTACACAGTTTCCTGGTAGGAGTTGACTACATGGAGCAGAAAATCCGGACGAATTCTAGAGAACACAGAGCTAGCTGCCTGTCCGCCAGCTGTTGCTCCAAAGGGGACGACCCAGAGACCAATCGGTACGGTTTTCTACGCGTGAACTCTCTCCTTAATAATAAAATAGTAAGATTAACTGAAGGCTGCATCATACGCGGACATAAGAACCCAAGAG
Source organism: Platorchestia sp. MABIK (assembly GCA_014220935.1). Taxonomy (NCBI): domain Eukaryota; kingdom Metazoa; phylum Arthropoda; class Malacostraca; order Amphipoda; family Talitridae; genus Platorchestia; species Platorchestia sp. MABIK. The sequence goes on along the minus strand of JACJUY010012069.1, from coordinate 16,190 downwards.
CTTAGGAAATATTGCTCGTAGGTTCCGGTCAACTATGATGCTTATATTTTATTAGCACGTAGTAGGACACTAAAACAAGAGGCTCAGTGTGTCTAGGCCTTTAATGATTATAAAAAATAAACAACACACTATGTGTAATGGCTTCAAGTACGCAATGCTCTAATTATGTTGAGCACATGAGAGCTTCTTCCATTCCAACACTACCTCAATTCAGCAGGTCACCAATTTCTGTACAATGAGCAAACGAAATGAACAAGCGGTGAGAGAATCCCAAAGCTACCTTAGGCTCATGTTCTATGGTCTCACAGTCAACACGCGGTGAGTAATCAACCCAGGCAGATTAATTAATAAAAACAGAGAAAACAGTCCTTCAGTGAAGATACAAACTCCGTCACACTAAGCAAATTTCTATTTTCCCTGAAACCAAAAGAGGAAACAACACAACTCATGATTCTATTTTTAGTCAGGACAAATGAGTGACTGGGTCAGCCAAGGTAATCTGGGATTCTAGCACCACCAAGCACGACGCCTGCATTTCTTCCAACAACTTCAGCAGGAAATTTCGGGCACCACATCAGCGAGAGCTCATGACACACCGAACGGAAGGAAGAGCAACGGAACGGCGATTAGCGACCGTTTGTTACGAAGCACTGAGAAAAATTCGCTGCTGGATTACATGATCTAAAGAAAAACGGACAATTTTAAATCTATTAATATGTACAAATGTATAGAAACACAAAAACCCGTCTAACACACATGTTATCATGTCACTAAATGATAAGCCTCGCCGCATTAGGACTGGAGTCCCATTAGACAAGCCAAATGCTTGTGAGACCAGAGGTGGTGCACGGTGGAGGCAGCGATCGGCCAAAACACTTCCAGGTATTTCACAGAAAAAAATTCTTACACCAATTTGTAAAGGAGAACAAGTTGATTTTAGCATTCATAACAGATGTGATCTTCACAAGACACAAGAGGGAACAAAGCTGTGTTCATCCCTTCGTTTCGAAATAGACTTGAAGGGAGGTAGTAATGGCTTCATAAGTAGTTACGGTCCTTGAGTTACACAACAATGGGTCCAGTTCAACAGGTACAGGGGTGCATCAAAAGAATTACACACTAACAGTGGCCACTACAACGTTAGCAAAAACTCTTGACACACAAAATTCCAAGAACGAAACAATTATCACCAAATAAAATAATTTTCCACTAAACAACCAACGACTTCTCGTCGAATTGAAGAAATGGACAACAAATAAATCAAGGAACTGAAGAATTAACGCAACACACATCCATATTCCGTAGCGAATTTATTTGGCATCAAATTAAGCCATTACATAAGTCACATTCAACCCAATGATTGAAAGTAACATATTCAAAATCTTGAGAGAATTTATCACTTTGCTCTCGCTATAACGAGGGAGTAACAAGAGTTCCTACAAACAGTCACAATTGCAAAATACCATATTTATGGCGGTATGGAAGGCTTCCTCAACAATCAAATAACTCTATACTACAACTGAACACGTTTTATCATCATTTTAGGACTCGACAGGTACGTATGATCTCAAATTTTATGAGCGAAGTATGTCTGAGAGCAAGTAATGGTTATAAATGAAATATGTCCAATGAAATTCACATAGGAAATCACACTTTTTTGATGTCAAATAGAGAGTAAAAACAAAGTGACTAATGAAAAAAAACTGTGCGAGAAATGGAAGTTTATGGACAATAAATGCTACTGATCAATAATAATGTGAGCTTCCAATTCACATTGAGCATGAATACGAACTCAGCACAACGAGAACATACAAACAATGTATCTACACAGACGCACACAACACCACCAGCTCACACATGATAGACACCAAAAATAAGCAATGATATTTAGCGAAGGTAATACCACGGTAAGGAACATGTCCCACTAAACCAGAGGTTCTCAACCAGCGGTAAATTTACCTCTAGGGGGTAAAAATTATTTATTCAGGGTAAATAATCCGAGTACCTAATAATTTTAAAAAATTATTAAATTGGATATAATGAAATTAAATTAAATTTAAATTGGAAAATGAGAGAGAGAGAGAGAGAGAATACAAAGAAAGTGTGTGTGTGTGTTTCGTATGGGAGTAGGGGGTAAATGGAGAAATACACAGAGCAGAGGGGGTAAATGATGTGGAAAGGTAGAGAATGGCTGCACTAAACCCATCCAGTAGTAGTTTCACGTGCGAGTACGAGGCAAATATTGCACCTCGTTAAGTAATTTTTATGGAGGTAAATATTGACTAATTCGTTGATATTTCATGAAATGACACCTACGAGTCCAAAAGAAGTGAAGGAAACTGAGTTTCTGAGACGTAAGAGCTGGAATGTCTTCAACACGATGTGGCAGTCTACTTAGAAAATGAATCGAGTTATCAAGTTTGTACTGATTTCCAGGCATTCAGAGATCGGTTATGGGGATTATTATTATATAGGTCGTTTCACCACCGAAGACGCTACAAAGACGTTTCATCAGTGAATTCGATATTCCCTTGTTCGTCATTTTTGGTTATAGGAATTTTTGTAACATATTAGACCATACATACTATTAGGGTCCAACACAAACAGCGTTACAAGGTTAGCTATCTAGTAACATCATAAAAATTGCTGTGCTAATCAACTAGCAACGTTTAGCTTTATAACAGGCAACTGAAGAACAAATGTTGAACAGGGTGAATTATCACATGAAGGCGTAATTTCAAATCATGACATTGAGTCAGCAGAGTCTAGGCAGAAATATTCTGACACAAACACTGGGACACACAATGCTCTTTGCACACCTAAAGCGCATTATCCTATGCTTTGTCACTGGCCAATGCCTTCGTCATGATTGTGCAATAAAGTTCAATCTCTTCGTTTGATAACAAAAGTCAGCCTCCTCCACGCAGGGCGAACACTTTGAGCTCAAACCATGAATTTATCCGATGCTTTGCACTTACTATGAAAACAGCAAGCTGCCGTCACTACGTGCAGGTTATTTAGCAGAGTATTGCATCCTTCACTCAAATTCACACTTAACTACCAAGCAAATTTTTAGCTCAAAACATCCAAGTGAAAATCAAAAGTTCTGCATGAAGCATTCGTTTGTTACCTAAACCAGCATTGTCAGAGGTAAGACCATCATTTTTGTTAATATTTTTTTTTTTCAAGATTCCTCAATTGCTAACAATGGTAATATCAAGAGAGCAAAGATAAAGGACCATTTGGACTTGAGAAAGCAGGATAACTTTGCACCAGGTAAGTTTCCGCACAGAATATCCTGCACACAGAAACAGCAAGATAGGAATGGAGAGGAAGAAAATACAAATAGATGAAAAAGAAAGCATGAGAACTGGAAGAAGCATCCTGGTCACGAAAGCTAGAAATACCAAAAGTTAATCTATGGCTGAAGCAACCTAACAGTTTCCCCTTGGGGCAACAGTCCTCATTGAAAAGAATAGGAAAATCGAATTAACCAAACCCTATTGTTAATCAAATGTTAATTGATTAACAATTTGTTCGTATGTTCAAATGTTTGTGTGTTAATCTCCAAGGAGCAACGTCTAGATCAACTCAACACCTTCCAAACAGCTCCCAGCAATTAATTTCGTAGCTGTGCAACTCAAGGAATTAAGTCCAACCCTAATTACCCCTAGAAATCCGTTTTCTGAACAAAGATCCAATGATTAGATTACAATAGTTCTTAGGTTGTACGTACCGGATGTTACGAATTGAGCACGCAAAGATCGATTACCAAGCACTCTGCCAGAAATGCGTCAAAGAATCGAGATACTGCCTCACCTGCGTAAGAACACATGCTGAACGTACACCGCAGAGTAAAGTCGTCCCTTGAGTTTGCTACATTACAGGCACTATACAGATCAAACACAACGGAGAAGAATCAGCATGAGACTTCCCTTAACGTGGCTAGGAAGCAATGACCAGTTGAGCATCACCAGCCAGACGCAAGCTCACAAGTTCTGGTCTTAGAGCCACCACACGACAGGTACAAGTTGGGCTGCGGACGACACCAAGAGAGCGCAAACATCAGTTCTCAGGCTGAGGTCTGCCACGACGCCAGATGCACACCATGTTGTTGCTCGTCACGGCCACCACGTGGTCTGCGCCGTCCGAGATGCAGCATTTGTCCACCACTATGTCGTACGAGTCGAGTCGAAGTTTACCCGCTTTTTCGACCTGACGAATGAAAAATATTTCTACACTACATACAGACGTGTTAATAAGCTGTGTAGGTCTGACAAATAGGTCGTATCAAAGCCTAGATATTAGTACGGAGTTGAGTGTGAACTAAAGACGTAGTGAAGCAAAAAGAGACAAAATTCTTCTTTACAAGACTTTAGATAATCATATCATGGTACCATTGAACACAAAATATTATAATCCACCCCTCGCCGGTGCTTCCTAAGGATATTCGGAGATAAGAGGTTTTATGAAAAGCTGTATGAACATTTGAGCCCAAGACACAGAAGACAACACTTGAAAGTTAACTTTTTTTCAACTGAAATACAAAGCAAAGCCGGAAAAGCATTGCTCGGCCACTCCTGAGCAACAGAACAAATACAAAGAACATGACGAAAAACTGCTAAACTAGAAAATCATTCTGCTCACACTCCCGAGTAGCTGACTAACATCTGCAGCTGGAGAGAACACAACACACTACACACGCCATGAGTCCATCACTACAAAGAAAAATGGGCGAATTTTGACAGAACAGTTTAGGTGCAACTGAAATCAAAAAGGTGATCGTAAAGGGGACTGGAATCAAAAGCGGATGTTAACGGCGAAACCTACCTCGGATCGTAAACTTAACTCTGGTTATTAAACCTACCTCGGGATCGTCGAGGTTGGGCCAGAGAAGTTTTGCTGTAGGAGGTAGGGGATCTTTGAGTGGTTTTGCTCCAGTGATGGGAGAAGGAATGTCCCCGGTGATCAGAGCGTGCAGGTCGTACAGCCACAGTGTACCCTTATCGTCACCACAGACAAGGACACATGAACCTGAAATGAAGAGAGCTCTTGCACCAACTCTTCACTCTAACACAGTGGTTCTTAACCTTTTTTCTCTTCAATTCCCCACTTTAAAGCGAGCTAACTCTCCATTCCCCACCCAAGCAACTTTCATTTACTTATTTGTGACATTCCTAACCTCAAGAGAAAAGAGAAAAAACTCCGCCCACATTCGAGATTTTAGACCGTGCATGGCGCTATTTCAGTGTGATGTCCAAGTTCTTCGAGACGATCCAAACGAAAGCAGGAGTTTATGACGATAGAAATACTACGGACGAGAAACATTGCCCTATTTGGAAGGAGTACTTCAATGTTATTTCATAGACTCACGTGGGTCAGCACCCATGTTTATGTAATAGTTGTCGGTGTCGCTCCACTCGAGGCTGAGCACATCGTCCAGGCCCACTTTGATGTGGAAGTCAACATTCTTCCTGTCGATAACAGAAGCTGTGTTATATAGCAATACAAAAATAAAATTGCATGATGCTAGCATGAAAGTTTCATGCATGGGTGAATAAACTAAAGGAAAACCTTACAACTTGGAGACAATTTAATTCTATGCGAATTAAGACAGCCTTTTGCTGATAGAACAGCTTGTCTACTATGGAGGGTTGATTTGTAATAAAATTGCATTCTTACATATTTTTTTTGTAAGTCTCCAAGTTTTTCCACCACAGTTGCAGACAACACTGACTCCTTACTTGTTTTTGTAAGCATTCTAGCAAAATATTAGAATTAATTATTAGTTAGTTTAAGCCTTCATATCCACCAAAAAGGCGATCCAGAGAGGGGAAGGCACCATTTAGTTTGTAGTTAAGGGAACGTGAAATTTATGCAGAGAGGGCATAGAAACAGTGTGTTGAGAAAAAAACTAATAAAATAAAATCAAAGTTAAAGAAGAAAGTTGTAGGTGCTGAAAAACAGGACAGCAGTGAACCAAAAAAAGGCAGTCCATAAGTCATAACATAAGAAAAACCTTTCATTTCAACAAAAAGAAGACCTACCCAACTCTCAGCTCGGGCCCTCGCATATTCTCCATGGGAGTGCTAATTTCCATAGATACAATTGTTGTATCCCCTCCATTCAAATAAAATAAAGGACACAACTAGACTAAGTCAACAAACATAAAACAAAATAAGCTTTGCATTCGTCAATCATACGATTACAGAAAAAGCAAATGCGTATTCTAGGTTTTTCATTATTACTTCTTTCTCTTGGAGCTTATCTCTAACGCTACTAAACAGCTTCTTTGATGCCAGGCAAAAAGGCTAAACACAGGACCTTCACCCATAATCACTTTAAAATAAATGTTCATTTGATTGGTCCAATTGACTAACACAAAAAAATTGGAATTCTTACAACATTTGAAGAATCAGACCAGCAACGAGGGAACACGCAAGCAGCGACGGTGCAGCCTGGCCACAGAAAATAATTCACTACACTACAGGCATGATGTCTGTACCAACACGCTGAAATCTAAGCATGAGTACACCTAATTGAGCACAGCATTGGAGTAGCTCACACTTACTGCAGTTGAGCACTGTTGATGTATAATTTACAAAGCGAGGCAACTCACAGACGCATCAGTGATGAAATCTAAGCCTAAGTAAGCCAACTCAGGTGAACACATTAATGCATACGTTGCACCTGCTACAGTTCAGGGTAACTAGAATAATTTGATTTGAAACCCAGACAACTCACAGCAAACTAACGATGACAAAGTCTAAGCATTCGTAAGCCAACCCATGCATATTTAGCACCTGCTACAGTTGAGAGTAACTAGAATAACATGATTTAGAACCCAAACTACTCACAGCGCAGCAACAATGATGAAATTTAGGCTTAAATAACCCAATTCAGGTTTACCTAGCACCTGCTACAGTTGAGAGTAACCAGCAGCGTATAATAATATGATTTAGAATTCAGACGACAACTCACAGCACAGTAACGATGATGAAATCTAAGCATGGGTAAGCCAACAGGTACACCTTGCACCTGCCAGTAAATAGCAATGAACAAGAGTACGATTCAGAACCGAGACAGCTCACAGCGAAGTGGTATGATGAAATCTAAGCATGAGTAAGCCAACAGGTACACCTAGCACCTGCTATAGTCAAGAGTAACTAACGATATACACCATTACCATGCGATTTACCACCGAGACAACTCACAGCGTGGTGATGGGTAGCCTGTTGCGCAGGAGCTTGTGCACGTCCATGACGTAAATCCTAGCATGCAGGGCGCACTTGGCAGCGAGGATGGTGTCTCGCACAAGCACGATGCTGTCCACCACATTGGCAGACTTCTCATCGAAGGAGGGGGTTGGCAAGTCCACTTTGGTCACACGTAACCTGCAATATAAAATGCTTCAGTTTCTCTAGAAATCACGCCAAACTTCCACCATACATTTATCAAGTATTCACTATGAGACGTATTGTTGATGACGTTAGTTTAACCTCCTGAATGACAAAAAAAGATGTCCCAAAAAGAGAGGAAGGAGGAAGACACCATATAGTATGGCCTTAAGGGAATGCAGAACCTATGCACAAGGTGCATATAAATAGTAAGTTGAGTAAGAAATTCATGATACAAGAAAAAATTTGAAGAAGAAAGTAGTAGGTATTGAAAGACATACGACAGCAGTGAACCAAAAAAAGATGGTCCATAACAAAACATTTTATTTCAACAAAATGAAGGCCTACCTAGCTATTAGCTTGGGACACATATTTCCCCTAGTAGTGCTAATTCCCATAAATACAATAGCAGTATCCTCCTGAGGGGTGAGACGTACGTTAAAATATTGGCTTGTCAGGAGCAGCAGGTAATTAGTTTATAATTAATTATATTATAATTTATGTATAACTGACACCAAAAAAATAGATAACAATACCTGATACTGAGTTAATGGTTAGGGTACACAATTTCAATTTTACGTAGTTCTAGTACGTAACTAGTAGGGCACAGTCATGACTACAAGTTAGGGCACAAAACCCCTTTAGTGTATTACTGACTTTTCATTTGACATATGTATTTCAAGGTTTGCTTTTCAATTTTGTTGAGCATCAAACTTGAAAGCTAATACTGATGTTATCTGCATTTCATTCTATCATGACTGCAAGATGATTATTGTGAAACTGTCCATTTGATGTGTGTACAAGTATTAGGTGAGTGATAATTCTTTACTTAAATATATGTGTTGTGAATCAGTTGATTTAAACCAGACTTCAGTGCCTGTCCTGCGACTGTACTCTAACTCGGCAGGGTAAAAACCAACAGCAAAGAAAAGCAAAACACGAAAGGCTGCTAACGCACTTTTGATGCGTAACTCTAAGTTTCTTATTCCTAAATCCCCCTTGATTTTTTTTAACAGGATAATTCACTCAAGTCAATGAAGAAATGTACAGCAATTTTTCATCATTATATTTATTTAACTACAAAATTCTTACAACAAAGCCAGCTATAGCTGTAGATTTGCTCATTCATTAAAAATTTTCCAAACGAATGAAAAATGTTTGCTGACTTAACTATATAAAGTTGCAGACATAAAGAAAAGGTATAACAATTATAATTATACATCGTTCAAATTGAACAATTTACTTACAATCACAGCCAAGGCTAACTAACTTGAGGCAAGATGTCTCAAATTACATTGGACATAAATTTTCAGTATATAATACACAAGCCTAACCACCAAAAAATGGCTTGAAAGTTACAATAAGTTCCTAAATTAAAAAAGCTAAAGTTGTTACAAAAAGACAGGGCAAAAGGTAAAATGACGGGTTATATTTGATCTGGTGATATTGCCACCTTGTTATTGACAGGTGGTATGCAGCCAACACTATCCACTACCCAAATTACAAGCCTATATTTCACTGCAATATTTGACAATTCTTCACATGACAGTACAACACCCACTGAGATTATAAATTGACTAAGTGTCAAGCTATATAGATAGTGAAGCCAAAGCCCCCACCTCTCGCCTTTGGTGACCTTCTCCAAGTTGACTTCATAGAGCAGTAGCGCGCTGTCACAGCCTGCCATGAGCAGGTCCAGCTGCTGACAGTAGGACAGGTTATACGCGTCGCCCGACACTGCCGGCAGCGTCATCAGAGACACGCACTCTGTCTTGCTGTAGTTGGGGCGGTACAGCTTCCCAACCTCCCAGATCTCAATGTGGCCATCCTCGTGTCCACCTGTGAACGGAGGTAACTTTTAAAAACATCATGACATGAAACTCTGAGACAAGAGGGTATCTACCTCTCAAAAACATCCTTTCAGACTATTTCGCTTCATAAAGAGCCTAGTCTTGAAAAATTGCTTCCCTGTTTGTGTGATTCTAGACCTACTTGCATTATGAAGACAAAATTGCTCTTGTATCACACACGAAATGCTTGACTGACAAGAAATCTAAAAACAACAGCTTGTGGATCACCTGCTTCAATACAGATATCAATAGAAATGCAGTTTTTACTTTGTTTTAACATGGTATATTCGTTAACTGATCCTGAACTGGGATGTGAATCTACTCCAAGGAAAGCTCATGGCATCTCCATGCATTCTGAGGACCAAACAATGCACTGCATGTCTTCCTGGATAAAAGATCAATTAATATAATTGTGTTGAAAATATTCTAATTTCCAGAACAGTTGGAGAAAGGAAAACGCTTCTATAAAAATTTGTAATGGATGTGATGTGAGAGGCGATAGAGAGAGATTCAAAATTAAACATTTAAAGCTGATATAAAGATGCTTCTTCTTCATCACAGCTTTAACCTCCTTGAAAGGGCTATGATTTTCAAACCAAATGAATTTTTAGGATGAGTTTTAAAACGAAATAAAGTGTTAGAACCAAACAGTACTCACAATCTCAAATCATTCAGTATAATTCAATCATTCCTAGGAGTTTTTGAATTTCTTTAACATAACTTACAGAAGAGCCACGATTGCTTCTTTGGATGAAATAAGAGGGAACAGATGATAGCATTGGCCTTGGTGGTCACAGTACGAAACATATGGTAACAGAATCCTGCTTCCACATCCACCAGCACCACCGTGCTTTTGCCTCCGCCAGCTGCCACCACACTGCCTCGCTCCATTTTCCTCTTCTTTTTCTTCTCCGTTTCTCCATTTGCTTCATCAGGATCTATCACCTCATCACAGACAACATCCAGGGTTGACCATGCTAAGGCATAAAGGTTCTCACTGGCTAATCTAAAGAAAAATGAAATAAGAATATTAATAACTTAGGTTACTATGAATGGTACACAAGATATATTTGAGGTCGGTATCATAAAGCTGAATTAATCAATAAAACATAAATAAAATAATGGCTATTTTAGGGATGGAGATTTGCACACACAACAAGCTATTAACAATGCAAAATTCAATGAATTGTTTGTAAGAGATACAGATTAACACTACAGTTTTGAATGAGCACAATAGAAATACTGAGTTTTTCAACATGATTTACACTTCGATTTCAACGTGACTCACTGGTGGTCATTGAGGGGATTTTCATGATGCTGCTGACCGACCAGCAGTCACAAACTCAATTTTCTCAATTTCACTGACTTAATTTTCATAAATACATAATAAAAACCAAATAAGGGCAAGATCTATTTAATGTTTATTATTTTCAAAATTGATCTCTAATTTGAGTTGGATATTGAACTTCAGTGTATCCTGCTGCACTCAACGTGTTAATAGATAATAGATAGTTCTAAAGACTTTTCAATCGAGTTCAAATGCTCTCCAACTCTAGCACCACAACTCACGCTTTGGTGCTGCGGTTGTACTTCAGAAGAACATCACCAGTGGTGACATCAATAAAACAGACAGATGAGCCTCCACACGTGGCGACCACATCACTGGTGATCATCTCCCCAAGGGCAGTGGGCGGAGCAAACACGCACTGCCAAATCTGTCCGAAGCATGAAACAGTAATCATGGGGAATTAAAGAAGGCACTGTTTTTTTGCACCAAACCAAATTAAAAAATAACACACTACAATCCATTTCTGCAAAAAGATTAACAATATAAATATTCATTCAAAAGTTGAAGTATTAATAGACCAATCACTTAAAACTGGAAACAGACTTAAATCAAACTGATCAATTGCTATTGTAGTATTGTTTTGAGCATTATAGTATGGTATTTAATTAAACACTTGGTTATGTGTGTAAAATAAAAACTCATGAACGCTTAAATGTTTTTGCACAATAATGCTTAAATTTGTGGAATCAAAGTAGAATATAAATTGCACATCCTTTTCAAAGCATGTTTACTGCATATTTAAAGCATATTTATCAAATTTTCAGAGCATGTCTAACCTGTGTTTGCACATCTGCAGGATTGTTGTTCTTGCTGTGAGTGCGTAAGAAATACGAAGGCGTGTAATACAGGTCCCCCTCAATCTTCTCAGGAGCAGGCTCATCAAACTCATACCAGGAGTCAGCAAGAGGACTTTTTAAACTCTTGCCATCACCACTACTCAGTGCAGCAGATGGGCCAGAATCTGTTTTGCTGCTTTTATCAGCAGCTAGAGCTGACTGCTTTTCTGAATCTTTAGCTGTGTCCTCAAACATTATCCACACCTTCAACAGAAATTTCCTACAGAGAAGAATATCAGAGAACTTTGTTATGCCCAGACACTAGAGCAATTGGGAAGTACGTGTGGCAGTCAAGCAAGTGTTTGAAATGTTTTTCTAAGGTATCTCAAAATCTTAATTGACACTGAAAATTCTATCTATCTACAAAGGTAATAAATAAGTTGTGAACAAGTTTTATAATAAAACAAATGTTGATAACTAATTTTCTTGCAGCTTCTTTTCAATCTACGTATATAATATTCTGCTTGTTCCTTAGTTTTTTGGTAATGGTTTCGAGCAAGTTTGCAATATCATGGATACCAAATTCCTCAGCGTAACATTAAAAAAATGGCCTTTACATGCATTGATATGTTTGACATTTCATCTGGATAGGTAAGATAGGTTTGGATAGGATAGAATAGGTTAGGATAGGATATGTTATGTCACAATAGGTTAGCATTAGTTAGATAATGTTGACAGAATTTTTTCACAGCTTAAGAAGACAGTCTGGGTCAGAGTCAAAAAAAACTTTTGATTTTTGGATTATAAATTCATCTTATAGAGGATTTTCTTGCGCATCCAACAATATCATTGGCTGGCGTGTGCGTACATTGGGTCTTCTTGCAGCGGGGACAGAAGACGTGCGTGCCAATGGCAGGATGATCTCTCTCTTCTCCCCCTTTATTTAGGGACAGTTTTGAGTGTTCCTCTAAGGAAATAGTGACAGAGTTCATTTATGGCCTTGCTCGAATTGCTCTCATATTTGAAAGAAAAATTTTAACACCCAATCATAAATTAAAGTAATGGAACTATATGTTTGTTTTAATCCAGCTGTTCTGAGTCATCAATAATTAGCTAGTTGAGTAAACATCTAATTGCCCCCTACAGTTAGTTTTGAAGGAACAGAAATGGAAAATATATCAATCTAAAGATAATAAAAAGAGCTACACCAATGGAATTTATTTAAAAATAAGCTTATTAAAAAAAAAACATTTATAGAAAAATGGCTGTTTTGAAAATTTGCATTAATCATTGTCTTTTAATATGGACTTTTCCACAGTTTTAAATCTCAAATTTGGCAAATATATCAATCAATAGCACTTAAATGCTCCTACAAAGGCAGCATTTAATACTCATTTCAAAAATTATGAAAAAATGAGTGAAAAATTTTGAGAAAATGTGTCTTTTGGAAACTTGTAAATTGGTTTCTTCAAATGCATCTTCTTCCACAATTTTTGGAGTACAAGAATGGGAAATATATCATTCAATGGGGTCTATCAAACTCAAGCAATAATGGCATCTTGATTTCTGACATATAAATTATTTTGTAAATTATACAACACCAAAAAAAAAAGAAAAAAGGAAAACAAGTCAACTTTTACAAAAAATTCCCAAAATTCATAAAATAAAAAATTATTGAGAAGTGATGGAATAGGAAATGAATGCACACCTAATGTGTTCACCTATTAAATGTTTACGCAAGTTTAAAGTAAGCTTATCACATAATAATCTATCTCTATTTGCATGATATTATCTTTCGCGAATCTTCCGATTAGCAAGAAATTCATTTTGTATTCAATTCACAGACATACATAATAGTACTTGTGGTTAGAATTCTGTATATATGAATTTTTTTTTATAAATAACGTTCGTAGACCCAACACTTTTAACACAATTGTTTATGAATTTCACTGCAGTATTCATCTTCGCAAACTTGCAATATTTCGTTTCGTTGGTTGAACATTGCCTGTTGTTCGGTTTTTATGATGATTTCTGGACAATTAATAACACCTCTCTTTACACAACAACGTACATGCACGTTACGGAAACGCAGGTTAAATTAATAATTAGCGGTGCTTTTTCCGCACACTTTGTTTTCTGCGGTGACATCTTACCGGATTGGCGATTTGAGCTACCGCGCAGCCAGCCGACTATCCAACCTCATTGAAAAATTCTCCATATTTTCTCCCACAGAGAAAGAAATATATTCTTAACTATTGGGACGGAAGTGGATGACTTGTTTCTCATTTGAATATTATTTCTCAGTAATTGGAAGTAAGAACTTCAAATATCTCTAAAATTGACCATCAGGAAATTTTGTACTTTAATTAAACCTCTGTGTAGTCTCCTATATTTGAATTATTTTCTTTCAGTGTAATATATCTTTAGAATGTTTTGACGAAGAGATGTTTTACCAAGCAATCAGTTGCTTATAATTTATGATCATAGGTCGGAAAATGTAATCTAGAATACTGGAAAGTTTTTTTTTCACCATCGAGTCTCTGACTTTCACCACCTCAAACGAGATCCTAAGGGTGATATCCATCAAGATATGATTGCAATGGCTACCCGAGAAGCATTGGCATAGTTGAGTAGAACAGAAAGCAACGTGTGTGCTGTCAGGATCCAGGGTGTGAAGTTTTTGGCAAAGAGACATGAGTAGGGGGGTCGGTATGAGTCTGTTTTTGGTCACTAAAAACTTGCTCTTCAGGTTGATTCCAAGTAATTCTTCAACATTCTGTTGCTGACGCAAAGGCTCAGTGAAGCCCTGGGCGATGCTATCGAAGGAATGTCATAAAGTGGAAGAAGTTGAGTATACAAGGAACTGTCTGAGATTTCGTGAGGGTTGAAAACGAGTGCAGAAAGCAATGACAGGTTATTAGCAGCAGCTATGTCGGCAGGGACCGTATGCCCTTTCCACATGCCTTCCCCTTGAGGAAAGGTTATCTTTGGTATTTTGGTTTAAAGAAAATTGTTTGGACGACAGCACATCGTAACGCGTACTTTGCGGCTTTTAGATGTAGTCGATTGTAAGGACATCGACTCATGACCAGCCGTCACATTGAGTGAGTTCAGAGTGGTGGGTGACTGAGCCCGGCTTTGTTGACGATTCAGGTTACCGAATGCAAGCTTTGGCGGCTGTGAGGTGCGTTAGCAAAAAAATACGCTGGTGCGCGTCAGCTTCTAGAAAGACTGAGCATAATCATGCATGGATGAGAAGATTGTAAAGGAAACTGTGTACTGGACGGAGTAGTAGCTGAGTGGAGGTCATTAGGTCGGTAAGAGTTGTTAGCTCCAGCTAGGTAAGGAGTAAAGGAGACACACTAGAAATGAAGCACTTATGTAAAAAAGCTTGCCTTGCTCTTAAAGCAAGGAAAGCTTCTTCTGGTGTCGTTAGTGAGTAGTGAATTAAGTTGAGTGCGGCTTGCTCTAAGCTCAAAGTTCAGCCTTTTCAGTGAAGCTACAGAGTGAGAGCAGATAGAGAGATCATAACCCTCTTCTGTTGCTGGTGAGAGGGGATTTGCTGGCCCCGATCCGCCATTTAACTCTTACCTGTCCCACGTGCCACATATGACTTTGAAAATCCTCGAACAATTTATTCCTTGATGTATTTTGCCCCCAGTGTGTTCTTTGAAGTTCACTGGAAAAGAACAGTTCGTTCTATTACTGATGATTACCTGATGCTAATGCCAGTTTAATCACGGTAGCTGTTTTTACAATAAGATTTGGGAGATAATTGGTTTGCATGGAGGTCTGGATCTATATGGTGCCCTGTTACGAGAGGCTAGCGTTCGAGTTATTCGAACACCAATCATGATTTTTGCGTCATCTTTATTGGAATGCAATGCTTTTCTTTCTTTTTCTTTTTTCGTAGTTCTGGAGGCATGGGAAGTACCAGGCTAGAGTCTAGGCTCGAGGTGATTGATCCACCTTGAGTGTCAAGTCGACATGTGGTATTTGTACGAACAGTTCGAACTAGGGCTTAATGGAGGGTGACTATGTTACTATAGCCTAAGTTTATTTGGTGTAAGCTTAGTCTCGTTATATTTCATTGAGAGCTAAAGGGAACGGAAATCTGAATACGAAGATATCGACTGAGGTTTTGCTCTGGTCTATGAGAAGTAAGAAAAGAAGAAAAGAAAGAAAAACAGTTTATTTCCAATGGAGATGGTGCAAAAGTACCATCATTGGTTTTTAAAAATCTTAAAGTTAATACACTTAGATGATACACACACGAGTATTGTAATACCCATGTCACTAGTCGAAAAATGATTGAGGGCAATGTACTCCTAATCTTACTTAAACTACATTTGATGATACATGTAATGATAATTACATGAGATAACACAACTTCATGACTTTTGACGGTTTACACATACATGACATGAAACTTCGCAATTCTTGATGCCAGGAAATACTTTATGAATCTCTTGTTTCTGCCGATGTTCCAAAATGTTATTTCAACGAAAGCGTGAAAGAAAAAATATCAATACGAGTATAAGCAGGAGGAACACGAAAATTACAAGTTTTGTATTTCTAATTAAATAATTTTAACATAACGATCATTAGTTGATATGCATTTTGTTTAAATATAAATGGATGATCACACCAAAAATGTATAGTTTTTTACGTGAATGCTTTACAATAATAAAGAGATGACGAGTCAGGTAATGTTACAAGTTGAGAGTGAACAGGATGAGACTGTAGTGAACCATCAGCACACGTAGCCATGCCTGACGAAATTTTAATTTCACATTTAAATTTCACGTTTTTAATTTCA
>JACJUY010012066.1:4480-23476 GCA_014220935.1 Platorchestia sp. MABIK | reverse complement strand
CCATATACGTACACGCATATACAAATAGGCATGTTTGCAAATCCAAGCGTTGAGGCGATCAAATTATAATACCCACGCATGAGACATGGTTCATCAGCATATGGGCTTGGTTCAGCATACATGGCTGCCCAATAATTCTTCCAAGAAAAATAATAGTACTATGGACCTACATTGTTTACTTATTCTGAAATGAGAGGAAAATTGAATGTGTTTGTTTGAGCTCTCCTCTTCCTCTTATATACTTAATGATGCTAATGCTATTTTTATGTCAAGTTTGAACTATTTACTGAATTGTATTAGTGTTAATGCGTCAAAACTAAACTCAAAATGTTGGCCAGCAGACTCCATGAAAGGTATATATGGCATCAAATGATTGCATTCAATATTCAAATTACTGTTAATTACGTTACTAGGTTGAGGAAGCGCAACTTTGTTTTGTCGTTGAATGATTAATGTACAAATTTACTACTTCATGCATCATTTTTGTGTCAACTGAATTCAACTTCCAGGGTTGGGGGTTCTGGCAAACTAAGTTATTGTGTTCTCAGCAAGAGAAGACCTCTTTTGAGGTATACTGGAGATTTGACTCGTGTGTTCTACTGAACATGGCTAATGGTGTTCTAATTATTGAACTGGAATGAATCGGTGTTTCTTAAGTTGCATTCTGATCTCAGTAGAACTGGAAATGCTCATTGCAGAATTGAAGCCATTTCTCTGTTTTTTTTTATTATTCATTTAGGAATGGTAAGCCATATACTACAGCAGTTTTTGAGAGCCTTTTCTTGTTCATTTCTTGCTTTTTCTCTACTTTTTTCAAACGTATTGGTGCTCATTTTATTTTTTGTGCTCAAGTTTTAACTATTAAGTGAATTTTATTAATTGTATTTATTGAAAGAACACATCAGATAGTAATCTGTTTAATGGTAAATTATTTTTTGGTTTGTGTTAAGATATGGTAAAAGACCATGATAATGGAAACTTCAGCAAAGTCCTTGAATTACATGGAAAGAAAAGCTTCTGTGTACAAAAGAAGATAAACTTTGACCACTATTTACTTTTAGAACACAAATATAGCTTACATCAAGGTGAATATTTTAGATTTCTATAGAAATTGAGACGTTTTCCAATTTATTATTGCACTGTATATGCGCTACTTTATGAAGGACAATTAAATCATTGCATCTAAAAGATGTGGAACTTTATTTTATGTAGAACATTTTTAAGTTTGTACTTTGAAGTAGATCTCCTCAGGGGGATACAACTATTGTATCTGTGAGAATTAGCGCTCCCAGGGGGACAATGTGAGGGCCCGAGCTAAAGGTTAGGTAGGCTTTCTTTTTGTTAAAACAACATAGGTTTTTGTTTTGTTATGGACCAACTTTTTTTTTTGGTTCACTGTTCTGTTTTTTTCAACAACTACTACTTTCTTCTTCAACTTTGATCTTGTTTCATGAACTTCTTTCTCATCTTACTGTTTCTATGCCCTTTCTGCGTAGCTTACACATTCCCTTAACTCCATACTAAATGGTGCCTTCTTCCATCCTCTCTGTGGATCTCATTTGTTGAGGATAGGGAGGCTTAAACTTGCTAATAATCTAATTTAATCTTTGAAGTTAATCAAATCTACTGAATGCAAAATGCTAGTACCTACTTGATTCAAGACTGTACTGTATTCTCAGGTTCATATTAAGATAGTGTTCATGAATGAATTGTAGGTATTTTTAAAAATCCATCCGTGTTTTACTCTATAGGTTCATGAGTAGTTACACAAATTAAAGTACAGGGTGACTTAAAAAATCCTATTTCATGATAAAATATTTCGTAATTAAATGTATGAATCAGAATGAGGGAGTGTGTGTTCTTTGTTGAAAGATCAGATTCCCCACTGGAGCTTTATCAGTTAGAGCATTTTCAAATGAAAAACTGCCTCAGCGATGAATTGGTCGGATAGGGACCCAACACATAGCTCTTTGTGCTTGGCCTCCTAGATTTCCTGACCTCAGTTTGTGATTTTTTCTCTGGGGGCTTGTAAAAGATGAAGTCTTTGTTTTGCCATTACCAACTGACCTAGAAAACTTAAAACATCGAATAATAACAGCAATCAATTCAAATGATCCTTATGTGCTTTGACATGTTTGTGAAGAATTCTCATATTGTATTGATGTTTGTGCTGCAAGCGGGGAGGGGACCATATTGAACTGGAGTAACATTTGAAATGAAATTTGACTGTTAGTAGAATACATGTATTAAAAGTTTTTTTTTACTATTTTCCCTTCATAAAATATTTAATCATGAAATAGGGTCATTCTTTTTGATTCGTCTGAACTTTTTCTATTCAATATTGTAAGCTGAAGGAAATTTTTTCTCTTTCATTTACAGTGTATGAATTTAGTAATAATTATGGCACATGCATTTTCTGTGCTTCTTTCAGTAGGTAAAGTTAGTAGAAGATACTTGATTAATTTTAGCATTAGGTAGATTATCAGTTCCTACAGGTTTTTAGAAGTCAATTAGGTAGTGTAGTTTGAATAATATTTAGTTTTAGGTCTATCTGGTCTGTTTGGGTAGATGCTTGTACTATGCTATGTATTTTTGGATCTTCAAGTAATCCCCTCAGGGGGATACAACTATTGTATCTATGGGAATTAGCACTCCCAAGGGGGGAAAAGGTGTGAGGGCGCAAGCTGAGAGTTAGGTAGGCCTTCTTTTGGTTGAAATAGAATTGTTGTTTTTTGTTATGGACCATCTTTTTTCGGTTCACTGCTGTTCTGTTTTTCAGCACCTGCTACTTTCTTCAATTATTATCTTGTTTCATGAACTTCTTTCTTAGCTTCCTGTTTTTATGCACCTTGTGTGTAGATTCCGCTATCCCTAAACTCCATCCTAACGGTGCCTTCATCCTTCCTGTTTTTTAACATCTTTGTTGTGGTAAAGAGAGGCTAAAACTTTCTTATAATCAATCAATCAATCTTCAAGTAGTTGTTGTGCTCATCTTTATAATTCCTTTATGGGTATTAGGCCCCGCGCCAGTATGGCCAGATGGATATTCTCGGATCACGCTACCGGCTTTGTAAAATAATTGTTCGCCGGAATTTAATTTGAGTATCCTAGATACTCCCCACACCCTCTTGAATCCGGCTTATCCAAAATTCGGGAGAGCGACTAGAAGAAACGGTCTGCTCTCTGGAATGTTGGATCCTCCTTATCTGTTACTGAAATAATCTGCAACTAACATTGTTCCTGCAAATAAATCTGGAAATAAACCGAGTACTATCTTTCCCGAGAAGAATAACGACTACCAAGAAAAAAGGGTCTCCACTCCTAGAGAGTTGTCAAATGAGAGGCGCCCAATGAGCGGCAGCCCTACATCCGCTGAGATACAGCCTCGTTAATCAAAACGAACTAAACTTCAGCAACCGTGAGCACGGTGAGCCCTTAAAAGCATTCGAAAGATCGAGCATCTTGGCGCTGAACAAGGACAGCCTAACAAATCTAATACGCATTATCTAACAATGGGCTCATCATTTCTACTCCAGATTTTACTTCAAGAAGATTCAAATCTCAAGAATTTGTTAATTGGCATCCATGCAATATTTATATCTCATGTTTTGTCTGAGCTATTAGGACCTCAGGGAGATGCAACTATGGTATCCATAGGAATTAGTGCCTCCAGGGAGAAAATGTCAGTTTCTGAGCTTACATGAAGGTAGACCTTCTTTAATTTGGAATAGAATAAGTTTTTGGTCTGTTACAGACGATCTTTTTTTGGGTCTACTGCTATTTTTTTCAACTCATCCTTCTTGTCTAACTTTGATCTCATTTCATATCTTACTGCCTCTGTGTGCAGGAAGTCTTGTGTTTGGCACATGTCCGGCATAAAATTATGGTTCTTTCAATTGTATACTAAATAAAGTTTGGGCCCCTTCTTTCCTTTGATTTTTAGAACACTCTTGTTATGGTTAGGAAGGCTAAAAATAATATATCTAATCTAATTCTAGCTTATCAGAACTTTTTGATGATATCAATTTAGTTCAATCTCTCTATCTTGCATAGGTAAAAGTGGAGAACCTTTACCAACTGCAGTTGGTGTCAGGCTTCTAGCATATCTACCCCATTCTGCATGATTGTGCCTGGTGAAGCAACAATTGATTCTAGTTTTTACTATTCTGTTCATTATTTTTATTATTTTGTGTGTGTAATTTCCAGCTGGAGATTTGGATGTAGCCCGAGAGAAGTTTGAGAGTGCCTTGCAGGACTTGCTCTTCAAAGAAGAAGTGTCAGATTCCGAGGCTGAAGAGCAACAGCAGCAACAGCAACTTGCAAAACAAGAACCTGCATCTGATATGTCCATCAATAACACGTAAGCAATTTCAATTCAGAGATTCAGGGCCAAATTTTCAGAGAGCAGAGAGAAATAATGGAAATTTGGATTTATGACTATTGACATAGCTTATTTTTTGTAGTTTTAAAGTCTGAAACAAGGTTACCCATCGAAAATGACCCAGAGAGGGATCTACATTTTCTTTGTGAACAGTTTATCGATAATTACTAAGTATAGAAAATAGTTAGCAAGATTTCATTTTTCAAGGTTATATTTGGTGAAGGCTATGATTTTGTCAACATGTACTAACTAGTCAAATAAAATAATGGGCTTCATTGATAAATATTTTTATTATTTAGTGTACAGGAGGCCCTTGAGTTATGACGGAGATCCATTCTTATGATGTGTTGTAACTCAAATTTTGGTGGAATTGGAACACACCTGAATTAAGTACGTACATAAGTGCCAGAGTCACTCACCCATGCTGATGCAGTACAGTATGCATATCAAGGATGACTCACTTTCGGAGGAACTTTTCCCTATTGGGCAGATTTATCTGAAGATTGCACCACATGTGTGATTTAGGATTTAGAAACGATTTTGCTCATACACATTTTTCAAATTTTTGCATAGAAAACGACTTATATGGAAGAAAGCTTTTAGGGAGTACTTTTGACCACACGCTGTAGTGATTTAATTGGTATCTGACTAATTAACACGTTGCTTGTGATACGGCCCATCAATGGGCCAAGCTTGAGTTCTTCCTGCTGCAAAACGACCCATTGATGTGTCGTTTGAAAATTTTTAGGAAATATTCAAATAAATGGTACACAATGAACCCAGTTAGTGTTTGGTATTTATTATATTGCTCAAAACTTTTGGCGTTGAATTTGAGTGAAACTTTGAACTACAGTTTAACACATTCCCAGCAAAGGGACCCACCGGTGGGTCCCTTAGGTGATTTTCACAGTGCTGCGGACCCACCTGCAGTCACTAACTCATTTTTTAATAATACATAATGGAAGCTAAATAAACGCTAGATTGAGGTAATGTTTGCTATTTTCAAAGTTGATTACCACAATTGACTTTAAATTTGGATTGAATATTAAACTTCAGTTTAACCCATCGCAGTTAACGTGTTAAAGGAACGGTTCAGGAGAAAAAGAAGTCTTGAGTTCTTGACAGAGTTTTCTAAGATATTTACCATAAGTGTAAAATGTTAGGACTATTTTTTTCATGTTTTTTGTAAATTCATAAATAATGACTTTTTTGAAAAACACAAAAAAATAGGTGTTGCGGAAAATGGTTTTTCTCATGCAATTTTGAACTTACAGAACTGGAAAAATGTTTTCTACAAAGCTAATTGTCTTGTCTAGAGATCCAGTGCAAAAGTTTTTTGATATTTTGATTTTTTGAATTTTATGAATTTTTCCCCAACAATTGACCATATTTTTTGCTTTTTCAAATTATTTTGCTCATAATTTTCAACATTAATTGAAAGCAAAAAACTTTTGCTCCGCATCTCTAGATCTCTTCAGTCTCTATTGATTGATATGTTTGCCATCCCTGTACCTTTAAAACTGTGGGAGAAGAATCACTTCAAAGGCCAAAAAAGTGAGTTTTCAGAAGAGCCATTTTTCTAAGAAAAATTTTTCTTTCCTAATTTTTAAACTGAGTCTTATCTGAAAAGATAAACTCCACTGCTTTTGTAGCTCTCTTTGAGTTCTATCGATTGATATATCAGCAATTCCTGTACCTTCAAAACTGTTGGGAGAAGGGTCCATATCAAAAGTCAATAAATGCAAGTTTCAGAATATCTTATTTAAATTTTTTTTCATCACTACACACTAAGTTTTTTTTAAATCAACTCTATTGCATTGTAGCTCTTTTTGAGCCTTTTCAATTGAAATATTTGTCATTTCTGTAGCTTCAAAACTCTGTGAGGCGATTATATGTTTACACAGCAAGCTAATGAGCTGATGACTCAGCAGCCAGACTCAAAACAAACACTTAGTTACACCATCACAACTTTTCACTAATAGTATGTTTTGTTTGAAAACAAAAGCATTTCAAGCAAGGACATGAGTGAACTCTCTTGCTATTCCCGTAGAGGAACACTCAAAACTGACTCATAATAAGGGGGGAAAAGGGAGGTCACCCATCCATTGGTGCGCCCCAATGTCACGCTAGTGCACGTCTTCTACCCCGTGTAGGAGGCGAACCAATGGACGTACTTGACAACCAATTATATTGTTGGATGCGCAAAAAAATTTCTATGAGTTTATAAACCACAAACCGACCATTATCCGGAAGTTGACCCAAACCGTGTACTTAACCCATCTTAATGAATGTGCTATGCCTTGCATCAGCAGTGAGTCATTTTTGTCTTGTAGACCGACACTGGTTCATAGTAAAAAGTCCTTTATCTATCGCCGAAATGCTGCTGGGCTTATTGAAGTACCTACTATGGCATCAGAGAATGTGACAGTTTACTTTTTAGTTGATTTTGCTCCTGATAGATGAGAACACCAAATGCAAATTCTTTTCTAAACCTTGATCGACAGCGGATTTTGGGAGTATTGGACAATTTCAAAAACGTTGAGAAACTCAGTTGGCTAACTTCTGTTGTGATGATGGGCGTGCGCTTGCTTCACAGTGGATAACTTCTTGTCTGTCTAGAGAGAATGTGCTGCCTTAGTCGATCTGTGACCCGACACTTGAAACAACATCGTTTGAGTCGTACATGCTTGTTGTCATCCATTAGGAGCTGAATTTGTCTTAGCTTGTAGGCTCAAGTCCATGCTTTTTAGACATTAGTCGACAAGATATTTGATCAATTTTAGTCTCACTAGCAATTGTTCTTATGGAGACCCTCGAATTTTGGCCAACTCATCATTTGTTGATCTTGCAGTTTTTGGACGTGTTAATGGTGCATTTTTTCTCACCCAGAACGATTACCATCGTGGTCGAATTCCATGTATCGTCGCACTGCATCCGATAGCATTTAAGGAGCATCAAAGAGAAAATTTCCCATTGGCATTTTGCTTGCTAGAACACCTAAAGTTACACCACGTTTGCATGTCATTTTGAAAATACAGTAATTAAATTCTTCCCCTTTAAAGAATATACAGGTACTGGAAGTGTGACAGGAATCCTCAATAACAAAAAATGATACAGCTGTTTACAATACATACATGGCAGCTTGTGCTGAACTTTTTGCGAGCTAACCCAAAGAAGACATAGGATAAACATAGTTAAAGTTGGGTTTGTTTATTTCATACCATGGAAACTGCCACCGCCTAGGGATACTGTTAGGTTACCTCAGCTATGGATATGCCCACGGAACTTTTGTCATTTGTGCGTAGTTTGTGTTTATAAATTCTTCGCTGAGTTTTTGTCCTTCTATCCTCTTTTCAACCTATTTTTATGCAGAGTGTCTCTTGTATGAGAATACTCCTTGTACAAAGATCTTCCATTTTCTGGTCCATAACCACTCGGGGAGATACAACCATTGTATCTATGAAAATTAGCCCTCAATGGGGAATTATGCAAGGACCTGAGCAAAAAGTTAGGTAGGCCTTCCTTTTGTTGAAATAGACCAAGTTTTTGTTTTGTTTTGGATCATTTTTTTTGGCCCACTGCTGTCCTGTTTTTCCAGCACCTACTAACTTTTTCTTCAAATTCAATCTTATTTCATCAACTTCCACCTCAACTTGCCGTTTCTGTACACTTTGTGCATAGATTCCATGTTCTCTTAAAAATGGGGCATTCTTCCTCTCTTTGGAACGCCTATGTTGCGGTTAGTAGGACTTGAACTTACATCTAATCTCTCTGGTCCATACTAATTGGTTTCTTCTCTTTGCTCTCTTTAGAAATCTTATATTGGGGCTTGGGAGTCTTGCACTAATTCATAATAATTCTATGTGAGTCATTTTTTGATACTCAATATTTCCACATGCCATTGGTATTTTTAATTAAATTTGAGCTATGCAGTTCTTTTTACTTGAATTTCAATCTGAAGACCTTTCAAACGCTAGTTCTGTGCACCCTCACGTTTGTTTGGAGAAATAATGGGTGACTTTGAATTTCAATCTTTCGAAAATCACCTGAATTATCAAAGTAGTGTATTTTATGTTGAAAAATGTATTATGAAGCATTTGGTTTAGCTGAGTGGTTAAATATAATTTTTGATAAGTAGTCTATGTTAAAAGTGAAGCATTTGAGTTCATCATGACCTATCTTAGATTTCAATTAAACGTGGTTAAAGGAACAGGGCAAATTTTCACTAAATTTTCTTTCACTCCTTGTGCCCTATTCAATCCTGCTTATAACTGCAGAAGCTTAGACACCTGACAGTGCCATACATCAAGTTGGGATGCTCCAATGAGAAATGCAACATCCTCAGAACATGAGGCAACACAAGGTGTGATAGTTTGTTCACTAATCCAATGGGTCGGCCTATCTTATTGCAAACCTCGCCGTGAAATTTAACGTAAGTCTGTCGTCCAGCACTACACCTAAGAATTTACGCTCATTGGACAATGCTATTGGTGCATCACAGGTATAAACTGTCGAATCATGGACTTACCTCTATTTGAAAGTACCAGAAATGAAGTTTTAGCAATGTTCAACTTCAACGACAATCTGCTACAGCACAACCTCAAATGAATGTTTGCCAGTTGGTTGCACACTAATTCGCACAATGTTCAGCTTCAGGATTTGCAGCAAGCGCAGTTGTGTCATCGGCAAAGTAAACCAGTTTTGCTCGAATTGCGTTTATCAAAAATGCATGAACTGCATTTGTGCTGTTGCTGCAATTTATTTGGTTAGGTTGGAAGAAGCTGAATTGAAAAACTAGTTTTACTACTCCAGTATAAATTTAACCTTCCTAAAATTTAGTGTGAATGTGTCCATGGAACAACTTCTCTGTCCTAAGTGGACATGCTGTGTTGTAGAATCAAACGGACTTTGATGAAATAGATTACACTCGTCATGGACATCGCCATTTGGTCTAAAGTATATGTTTGGAAATAAGAAGCAGCAGAAGATGTAAACAAGCTTAGTTGCCACAAAAAGATTTTTAAACTAGCACGTACATTGGAAGACAGGCAAGGTTGTATACAATAATATAAAAAAGGAAAAGGTCCGATGTAAACACTCACACTATATGAAATCATAACATTAGCCCATGCATGGTCAAGAAAAGTAGCTGAGTCTGTAGTGACTTGAATAGGCAGGCAAAGCAGAGGAAAATGTGACAGAAATCACAGGGGCCAATAAAAAATCAACGCTGCTTCCTACGACAGCACTTTTATCTAACTTTAAATCTCCCAAAATGGAAGAATTTTTAGCCTCATTTCATTTGCAAAGTTGAATCTTTCATTGAATTAAGTTAGTAAATTGGATGGGGCCAATAAATTCCAATCACATTGCACGTTTATCCCGAGAGGTTATTACTCCTGTACAAGATTCAAAATCACTAAAAATCGAGTTAAGGAAGTGATCGAACTTCTTTTGTTAGATGAACTTACCAAGATTCTGGGGTCTTAAAATGAAATAATACCGTGCGCAAACGCGTAGCCTGGCTACAGACGCACTGGCTTCAAAAGCAGTCTCGTACAGCCTAGCTGCACCGCAGCCCCGCTGCTTTGTGGTCTCCTCCAACCTCTTACAAACCACCGCTGCCTAGCCTCAAGCTAAACCCACAGACCACTCTCTGCACAAGGCTCCGACGCCAAACAGACTAACACTGCTGCAGTCACAACTACCAAGTAAAACACCAAGGATAATGCACGGAACACACAATCCCATCATGTCTCACGAGCACAGCCCCTCGCCAATTGACTCTCTCAGTCAGCCAACAACCGCGCCAAGCCTCCGCAGCACCATCTCGCAGGGGCGTACACCATAGATTCTAATCACACCCCCAAGTATGCCCAACCTTGACCCCAAGTAGGCCACATAGCCAGGCGCATCGTATTAGAAGGCAATGTCATTCAGCCAGGTTTCCATTACATCAAAATAAACTAATGGCTGGTTTAAATAGATTCTAAGTTTGTCTAAATTTCTTGTGCATGTTCTCATGTTAAACATGAACTAATTTAAAAAGTCGAGTCATAAACTTACTGGTGGAAGACTCAACATTAATATTCGGATGCATCGGAAAGAGTAAATATCTTTTGAGTCATGTAAAATCTGATGCAACTGATCAGTCATTTTGCATTTTATTTCTTTTGATCTTTACTCACAGCACCCAGGACTGGAGTTCTTTAAGTTTCTCAGAGTCAGCAGATTTTAATTCAGCGATCTTACTCTCAATAACAGTACATTTCCCAAAAGTTGCAGAAGTCAAAGGTACTACCATGTTAGCCTTGCATTTTTGCATCATAACTTTTCTCATTCTCACATACGACAAACAGGATTGGATGATTTCCAACACACTTCCTTTACTGCCACCACTGCCTTATCAGCTGTCATAACCCAAACCATTTGTGTGTTTTTTTTTCTTGTCATGTCCAACATCTCTTCGTCAGTCTTTTATGTCCATGACGTGTACTTTAAAATTCATTTTTCATTAATTCATCGTTATTTTTCCAATAAATTCCATGCATTCAAATTGTATCAAATAATTTTATTTTCTATTGAATGAGGTAAATATTTAGTTATGTGCGTTTTGTCATCTCGATGTTCAACTCCATTTGGGGATACAAGTATTACATTAATAGGATTAGTACTCCCAAGGAGGAAATGTGTGGGCCAAAACTAAAGGTTAGGTAGGTGCCTTGTGTTCTTTTTGTTGACTTGATTTTTTGTTTTGAAAGGGATAATTTTTTTCAGTTCTTTGCTGTCCTGTTTTTCACCACCTCTGATTGTTTTCTCCAACTTGTATCTTGTTTCATAACCTTCCTTCTCAACTTACTGTTTCTATGCCAGAACATACCTTCCTTGTGCACATATTCCATGTTCCCCTAACTCCACACTAAATGGTGCTTTCATCGTTCCTGTCTTCGAACATCTTTGTTGTGGTAAGGTAGGCTGAAACTAACTTCAAATCTAATCTTGACTGTAGGGAAGTAGAAAACTTGAAAAATCCATCCAAAGCAAACCATGAGTTATTTATTTCTATTTCTCCCATTATATCTTCACTACTGTTGTATGTGAGTCCATTCAATCGCATGAGAGAATTAAACTTCTACTGTATTTCAATTCTGGTGGAAACACTCATTTGAATTTGTTAGCTTTATGGGCTGCCATGTTGGCTTCACTGAACATCCTTTCAGCATCAATAATAGTGTCACAAATTCATAGAAAATCATCAGATGAAACCAAAATTTTTCTGTTTTTGGATTCATTTACAGCACGAATACTGGGCAATGATTTTTTTACCATTATCCGTCGGACGTGACTTACTTGAATTTTAAACACCGGTTCGACAAAAGCGTCCAGGCTTAAGTCCATCCGTCTTGAGGTCTCCGAAAAAAATTCAAAGTTTTTGCGTCTGAAGTTTTATCATTGGAATTTTTGTTTTCAAGCGAGTTCATTTATTTTATCAGTTTAATTCACCAACGTCAATCCATCTTAAGAGCTGAACCGGAGTAATGGCATGCGGATGAATTTTTCAAACACAATTTTGAAAACACGATGGAAAACGCTTCTGTTCTAACAACAGAAGCGCTCTGTTCCTGAGCTCAAAGTTAAGTAGGTCTTTGTTAAAATGGTTTTGTACTTGGTCATGGACCATCATATTTTTGTTCCATGCTATTTATCAGTACCTGTTCCTTTTTCATCTTTAGTTTCATAAACTTCTTTCAATTTTGCCATTTCTATGTGCAGGGTGTGGCGACACACCTTGTGCATTGTCTGTTCTCCTAGTTCTATACCTTGAGGTATGGGAGGTTCCCCTCCTTCCTCTCTTAGGATTAACTTTGCAGTGGTTAGAGACACTTGGCTTGACTTAAATATAAGTTAATTTTTAATAAAAATCCTATCTAAACGTCAGGGATTACACATATGTACTGTGGTATACTGTTTTATATTATCAATTGTTAAGAAAACATGGTGTTAAACTCCTGCTCATTATGTATATCAGGGGCAGCAATGATGGTGTTGAAGCATCCATTGCCCCTCTCTCCCGGCCTCCTCGAAAGCGGCGAAGGAAGGACACTGAAATCACTCAAGTAAGTAAACCTTAAGATGATCCTCAAGTTTATGACCAGGCTTTGTAAAACCTTGTAACTCTTGGTTGTTCTGACTTTATCACCCGAAACAAACTTTTGGGTGGTATCAAGATTATTGCCCAAGTATTGGGTTGGCCAAAAATTCATTGTTTTTTAATGATAGCTAACCTTGTAAAGATCATTTTTACATGCTTATTTTCTAACTCCTGTATTTAGTACAATGAGCATGTTCACGTTAGTGTGTAATAAGCCTCCAAGTACAGAAGTTTAACATTTTAGCTTGCATTCGATCTCTTGAAGGTGCTATCTTTTTTAAACTTCTTTCTTCTAATAAAACCATTAATTCAGGGGTTTACTGTGAACAACTGGAATAGCTAAGCGCTACTCTTCACCAGAAATGGCCTGAACTGGTCAATCATAAGAGCGTTGTTTTTCAATACGACACCACAATGCTGCGGACTGCTTTGACTAAGGAGAAGTTGCTGCAGTTTGGATGTTAGGTCTTGCCTCACCCTCCATATTCCTCAGATTGGGCTCCATCTATTTTGGTCGCTACAAAATTCATTGAATGGGAATTGGTTTGAGTCTCATGGAGATTTGAAAAATTTTTTTTTAATTCACTTCGCTAATATAGAGCCTAAGTTCTTCGAACAGGGGCTTAAGAATTTATCTAACACATGACAAACAATAATACAGTGTAACTCCTAAACAGCAAACTACCCATTTTTATTCGAGTTTTGGACGCATATGCTCTTTAGGATGAGGCATTTAATAGTGATGTTTGCCCTCAAACAATGCATTTTTTTAGTTTTCTATGCCCTGGAGAGGTTGTGAGGGAAATCCTCACAAATTTTTATCCCGCAATGGCTCAAGTAGTTACGTGAAGAGATTCTAGCTAGCAAACTTACATGTTGAGCACTATTACCTGGGTCAGAACTTAAAACTAGTTACTCATAAATAGGAATGGTTATTTTATGCAATTTCTAAGTTACAGTCCCCTCAGGGGGATACAACTGTTGTATCTATGGGAATTAGCACTCCCAGGAGGAAAATGTGTAAGAGCCCGAGCTAATAGTTAGGTTGACCTTTTTGTTCGAATAAAATGTTTGTTTTGTTAGGGACCATCTTTTCTTTGGTTCACTGCTGTCCTGTTTTTCATCACCCACTACTTTCTTCTTCAACTTTGATCTTGTTTCATAATCTTCTTTCTCAACTTACTGTTTCTATGCCCTTTCTTCATAGATCCCGCATTCCCTTAACTCCATACTAAATGGTGCTTTCCTCCTTCCTCTTTGTATCACATTTTTACCGGATAGGGAGGCGTAAATTAACTAACAATTTAATCTTCTAATTATATCCACAAATCAAAATACCTACACTTATTTATATTTGGGCAAAAGAGGGAAAGTGAAATCAGTCGTGATATAAAATTTGCTGGTGCAAATCAACTTTGCAGCGAACTGATTCTGAAGTCTCCAGTGCTGTTCGCACAGCCTTCAAAAGCTCGATGGAGGTCTGCCATTGAAACAATGTGTAAACAGCACAGGCTGCGGCGGCCAACAATGCAGAATGCAAGACAGTCGCAATGACTCGTGTGTCATGACAAACAGGGCGCAACAGCACCATGTCGCAACTAAAGAGGCGTTTACAGTAGGGGACATTTTGGCTGTGAGGTGCGATACGTGTACACGAGGCTCACCACTGATGCTCGTATTTGTGTGTGTATATGAAGTTCCCTATTCGCTCTGATCGAATTCATGAGGCGCGACACACGAGAGCCTCGCAACCATACCATGCTTGCAACTCACTGCTCAGTCCCCGGTCAGTGTGCAGTTGGCAGTCATCAGGGTAGGTGTTACCCTTCACTCATCTATTATGGCTGACGCAACACTGCCGCGAGAAGTTACATTGCATTTAATAGAAATATACAATGCCCGTGAATGTTTTGGCTGACTGAAAGCAGCGAATATAAGATCATAATGAGAAGAATGTTGCTTTTAACTATATTTTAATGAAAATGAACGAATGTATCAACATTTTACTCATGCAAATAGCGAAAAGATTTCATCACTTACAAAACGCATTCAGACAGGCTTGTCAACTACAGTTCATCTTTGACAACGGTTGGTGACATACTAACTGGTTTTGAAAAGCACGCGCGCGCGCTCAATGCCGTGTCTTATCTAAACGCTCATGGCTCTTATGAGGTGCCACATGAGGCGTATACACATGAGCCTGCGACAAAATGTATACCATGGAAACAGGGCTTGAGTGTAGCACAGCACAGAGTCACAATGTCTACCTTCGTTACCAGCCAATGGAATAACCCGATCTTACCGAGTGATGGCGACAAAACTTGACTGCTGCCGTAATTCCATTGCTAAAATGTTCACAAGAACAAGATTGTGAATGCACAAGAACAATGTAACTTGTAACCGAGTGGACCTCAAGCTTGAATTAATCACGTTCGTGAATTCATGCCACTGGTTTATGTACTTCTGATGATGCGTGTTGAGAAGGTCGAGCTATATTAACAATAGTACTGAATCTATTTGACTAGGCGTGCTACTATTGAGAATAGTGGTCGCTTTTGAAATTTGTATGTGTTAAAAATTGTCTATTCAGTAGGATGGCAGTTTTCTGGCCATTGCAATCATTTTCTCTTAAAATCACTCTAAAAAGCGTAAAATTGTTCCACTGGGAACAAGCAAGCATCAACAGAAACAAAAAATGTTTCACGCTTAGGCCATTCCGAATGCTGACTAAAATTCTGGGAGTGTTATTTCTAAAATTAAACCCATGCTGCATCAGAACTTTGGCATTAACGCGTTGCTTGCGATACGACCCGTCGATGGGTCACACTTACGTTTTTCCAACTGCAAAAGGACACATCGTTGAGTCGTTTGAAAAAAATTAGTAATCATCTTAAATTAATGGTATTTAATGGACCCAGTTAATGTTTGGCATTTATAAAATTACTAACAACTTTTAACTTCATATTTGAGTTGAATATTGAACTTAATTTACCCATCGCAGTCAACGGGTGAAAGGGCTGAATGAACGAGTAGATGCTCTTCTGGGTTTGTCCTCTATCTGATGATTCTGTACACTGGCCACAGATTGTTTTTTTATTTTCTGATGCAGACAAAAGCTATGAACTTTGTCATTTGACCAAATGATGTAATAATGCATTGCCTGATTACTCGAGATCTTTCTTAACGAGGTCGATCATGAAAATTTTCTTGGTTTCTCAACAAATCTGAGACTATACTGTTGTGACAAAAAGTTTACGATCACTTATCAAAATGTTGCCTTATGTCCATTTTCAGTTCCCTAGAACAATTGTGAAAAAGCTAGTGACAACTGGTAACTTGCATTCTATTCAGTTGTTAGTGATAAATTGGGTAAACTAACCCTCAACCTCAAGGTGCTGCCTGCCTCCGTTGTGAGTGGTTGTGTCGCCAAATCATTCAAGTTTTTAAAACTACTCAAGTTTAGACTCAATACTACAAGTTAACTATTTTTACGATATTCAAAATGGGTGCTGAAAATCAACTATGGAGTGAGGCGATTGGTTCTATTGCTCTTTTTGACTGTGGCAAAAAAACAAAATAATTAGACAGGGACAAAGTGTAGTAAATTTTTAAATTTCTCTTCATCAAAGAAAAGGTGACGGGCAAACTCTACCCCTCAGGGAGATTCAACAATTATATTTTCAGGAATTAGCACTCCCAGGGGTAAAACGTGAGGTCCAGGGAGGAGAGTTGGGTAGGTTCTTATCTTTTGTTGAAAAAAAAGTATTTTTTGGTCTGTAACAGGCCATCTTTTGTTGGTTCATTGCTGTCTTATTTTTCAGCACCTATTATTTTCTTTTTCAACTTTAATCTTGTTTCATAAACTTCCTTTGTAACATAGTGTTTCTATGTACGCGAGATCTTTCGTGGGAATGAACATACGCTGTGCTTGGATTCCACTTTCCTGTAACTCCATACCAAATGATAGCCTAATATTTTCTCTAATGGAACACGTTTGATGTTAGGGAGCACTTCGAGAAAAACAAATGATCATGCCTATGGGGATTAGTTTTGCGCTGGGAAAATGTGAGGTCTCAAGCTAAGTGTTAGGTAGGCCTTTTTGTTGCTATAGAAAAGATTTGTTATTTCGTTACGAATCATACATTTTTGGTTCACTGCAGTCTTGTTTTTCAGCTCATGGTACTTTCTTCACTTTTTATCTTGTTTCGTGAACTTTAGGAGGGCATCCCCCTAATGGACCTTCTCCTTTGTTATTGAACCTTGAGCAATGAAATTTGGTATAATGATGAGAAATGCAATTTGGAAAAATTTGTCTTCTAAAAAAAAAGAAATTTTCTCTAAAAAGGACGAGATATTCATAGAAAATGGAATTTTTTTGGTGGGAGGTGGAAATGCATCTTCCACAGTTTTTAAGCTACAGCAAGGATTTTGGTATCATTAGATGCGGAATATCGTGTAAATTACAGGAATCTATACATGAAATCTCTCAAGTCACAAAAGTTGATGAAAGAATAATTTTTGAGGCGTCATTTTTTTTTGGGGGGGGGGGGGGGATTTTCATTTGTGATGTCACAACTTTAGTTTGCAAAAAATTTTGAAATGCAAAATTAAATTTCCGTAGTTTCCACGTTTTTCTGTATCCAATGATACCAAAATCATCACTGTAGCTTAAACACTGTAGAAGATTCATTTTGAAACCTCAAAATCTGAGGTTTTCATGAAAGGCAAAACAAAGATGTAAACAATTTTGATCAAAATTTTTTGGTTCAGTTTAGACCCCTGAAATCATAATAGAGTAATACAGAGACATAGGAGATGACATTGCAACGTCGCGCCATGAAGAAAGTGCCAAGGGGGAGGTGTAACATGATAAAATACCACTTCATCCTCCCCTCCTTCCCCTTCTTCAAACCCCTGTAGCGAGCGAACGAGTGAACGCACGAGTCTCATTTTTTCACAGGATGTATTGACCTTTTACGCTTACTATAGCAGCAAAAATCCCAATCTTTACAAACCAGGGATCCGAATGGGGGACGCTCCCCTTAACGCTCAAGTTACTGTTTCTGTGCACTTAGTACACATTCCGCGTTCCCTCAAGTCCGTACTTAATAGTGCTTTCCTTCTTCCTCTCTTTGAGGTTATGGAGGCCTGAACTAACTTATTCACTTCTATCGTTTGTTAGGGAAGCTCAAACTAATATATCTGATCTGTTTAAACTGCAACTCACAAACCTCGTTTTGGGAGACCTAGCATTACGAATTCGCGTACTAATGATTTACTAAAGCGTGCTGATTAATAAAACAAACAATAATAGCCGTAGAACTGAAAATTGAACCTTGATGCTCTTCAAGACGCATCAGATAGCACGATTTGACATCAACGTGAGAAAGAACTTCGCTTACCATCACAACATGCTGCTTGGAAACCCTTGCAAAATGATGAAATGCACAAAACAATTTTTGTTGGAAATTGATCAATTGGACTGCTGATGATTGGACTAAGATTCTCTTCAAGGATGAGTCAACATTTCTGACATTCAGAAGCTGCCCAAGAAAGGTGAGGCACCCAATTGGCTCCAATAGGATAGACCCAAAGTACACTTTCAAGACTACGAAACTTCCTACAAGCGTCGGGGTTTAGATTATTTTAGTTATTCGTCGTGGTGTTTTATATTTTCTACTTCACTCTACGATGAATGCTATAAAATATTTAGCCATAGTAAAAGGCCTTAATATAACTTTAATAACTCTCCCACATACAGTTACACAGAATAGTTTTGGGTACATCACATTTTTTGTCATAACTTTAGTTTGAGTGCACAATTTTATCTAATATCAAAAAGTATTGGATACAAATATCTATTGGTAATTTTTGCTATTCTCTTTTGCACAACTCTATTAAGTGTTTGATAATTGTGGACCCCGCTTGTAAACTTCATCCTTGAAACTTTTCCACAAATTTTCAATTGGATATAGTTCGGGAGACTGACAGGTCTACTTGAAAACGTTAATGCCCTTATTTTATGCTATTATTGAGCTAGTTTTGCAGTGTATTTGTGATCATTGTCGCTTGAAACACGGAATCGCAACAAAACGAAAAATCTTTCTTAAAAATGCCTAGAAGTAGACAGGGTCGAAATTAAAAGCCGTAATTCATCTCTTATTTGACCTAAAGTAATGATTGATGGCACCAATAACACAGGCATTGTGAGACATATCATTGCTGGTGGAGGGACAGATAAAACCCTGACCTGTCCGCTCGAGAGACGGACTGCGGATTCACGATGGTCCGAGAGTCGTGCCGTCCGCGAGCACTCTGACCTGATTCTCGTTAAGGACACCATATCTGTAGCAGTTGGGCTCAAAATCAGATGCTCACGATTCTGTTTTTCTTTATTTTAAAAGAGTTTGAGATATGTCCCCGAATGTCTGTAGAAATATCAGGAACGTATCCCAGAGCTAGC